>CM069444.1:9271087-9327510 GCA_035610835.1 Ophiura sarsii | reverse complement strand
CTCAGTGGTGTCACCATTGCACAGGGTGGTGTACTGCCCAACATCCAAGCTGTACTTCTCCCCAAGAAGACCGCAAAGGCCAAATAAGCTAGACGACCATTAAAACCAACGGCTCTTTTCAGAGCCACCCTAACTTCTAAAAAGAGAAATTGACGGTGCTATTTTATAGGTTACTATATTGTTATTCATAAATCTTCCATTTCATTCATCACATTCACGGGAGTGTTATTCGACTTATAACATGGGCTATTCTTGTGTTTCCCCTGTAATAGTTGTATTGTAGCGTTAGACATTATGCATTCTCACATCACATCAGGTTAAAAATGTGATTGTAAAATTATGGCGTTTCAAACACAGTTTGCGATCAATGAAATAGTTTTATATGATTTAAATAATAATGCTTGTAAACACCGCAACCCCACAAAGACGTTAGTTAAGCAGGAAACTACAACGAATTTATGCTTTAAATTATCAACTAGATTACAATGTTTGCTTTAAATGGTCGTTATTCCCTTCCGTTTTATAGATATGAACGTAGGCTAACCTAAGATGAGGAGTTTGTGCACATTACAGTACTTTTCGAGAATATTTTGTATACGAAGTGCTTCGTATAGTACCAGATTGCTTTTGGGATCTTTCTACATTCAAACTGGCCATATTACACAATAACAACAACAAGGACACAAATCTCTTTTTTGAAGTTATGGTGGCTCTGAAAAGAGCCGTTGGTTGGTTGATGTGTGCAACACAAGTTGGATACAACTTATGCGCGCTCACCACGGATGCGACGTGCCAACTGGATGTCCTTTGGCATGATGGTGACACGTTTGGCGTGGATGGCGCACAGGTTAGTGTCTTCGAAGAGACCGACCAAGTAAGCTTCGCTGGCCTCCTGAAGTGCCATGATGGCAGAGCTCTGAAATCGAAGCTCGGTCTTGAAATCCTGCGCGATCTCACGGACTAGACGCTGGAAGGGCAGCTTTCGGATAAGAAGCTCGGTGCTCTTCTGGTAGCGACGGATCTCACGGAGAGCCACGGTACCGGGCCTGTAACGATGGGGCTTCTTTACGCCGCCGGTAGCCGGTGCTGATTTGCGAGCTGCCTTTGTGGCCAGCTGCTTACGCGGAGCCTTCCCCCCGGTAGATTTACGTGCGGTTTGCTTGGTACGTGCCATTCTGTTATTTCAAATGAATATGGTAACAAGCCAGCGCGACTCTCTATATATACCCGCCGTTTTCTCTTTCACAAATTGCGCCGTCATTGCTGATTGGTCATTGAAGCGAGTCGTCCGATTGGTCAATGAAGCCGAGTCTCCAATTGGTCCAAACGTCATCAGCACTATTTTAGCGGCAACGACCAATGCATTTTATGCAATCAGCTCTCGGTACCCCGGAGAACGAGATTGGGAAAAGAAAGAAGAAAAAAAAGAAGTTTTTTGTTAAGCCCTATTTAAAATAAAATTGAACTTGGCGGATACTCAACTACACTATTGGGAAAATAAAAAGAAATCACAAGAGACAATGGATGACTTTATCAGGGACTAAATTCAATAACTACTTTAAAATGTGCAGTATACTATACGTACACATGTATTGTGTTGAATTTATATATATTATTGTGATTAATGTTTGTATATATGGAGATGGAAACAAATCAAATTTTAACTGAACTTAAATATTATTATAGGTACTATAAATGTTTGGTTTTTGATTATTATTTTACTATGATTGACACAACAAACAGACGCATATTATCTCTCTTTGGAAATGTTGGTGGCCCTAAAAAGGGCCGTTTGTTTTGTTGATATTAAGCAAAATCTAACCGCCGAATCCGTACAGTGTACGTCCCTGGCGTTTCAAGGCGTAGACTACGTCCATAGCGGTGACGGTCTTCCTCTTTGCGTGCTCGCAGTAAGTGACAGCATCACGGATGACGTTCTCAAGGAACACCTTCAGGACTCCACGGGTCTCTTCGTAAATCAGACCAGAAATACGTTTGACACCACCGCGGCGAGCCAGACGGCGGATAGCTGGCTTGGTGATACCCTGAATGTTATCACGCAAAACCTTACGATGACGTTTGGCGCCTCCCTTTCCGAGTCCCTTTCCTCCTTTACCTCGTCCAGACATGTTGAGTTCTTTCTTGGATAATTTCAAGAATAATAATGAAGTCCGCTCTGGCTGCGCCGGCTTTTATAATCGTGTCTACGCGGACGTGGGAGAAAAATTCTTCAGGTCGAGGAGGGCGTTTTATAGAAACAAGCGCGTACGTACACAGGGTCAGGATAGATTTAATGTACATATGCGTGCTAATAATGGCACGGCGGTCACGAACGCTGCTCCCGGCTATGAGGCTGCGCGTACGGTCCCGGCTGAGCCCCCAATAATATACACGCCTTAGTGCTTCTTTTCTTTTTAAATATTATTGTCGGTATTTTGAGAGTGAGAGAGAAAAAAGGCAGAAACACATTACTTGAAATTAAACTGTTATAAAAGTGATTGCATCTCAAAAGACGTATAACATTTGTTATTATGTATGTTTACCGTGATGGAAACAAATAAAACTGAAACTGAAACATTTAAGACGTTGTTCAAGATTATCTCTTCTTGGAAGAAAGGGTGGCTCTGAAAAGAGCCGTTGCGTTTTTGTGTCGGACGACAAGTTTACTTGTCATTTGTTGTCAATGTGAAAATGATGTAATGATAATATTATATGGAGTAATTACAAGGCCATTGAAAAGTCACATCGATTATTGGTTAGATTTGTTATTCTAACCCACTAGAAACAATGCCAAACAATTTTTGAACTGCTCTCTACAACCTACATTCACTAACACTGTTATTATATTATGTATGTTTACTGTGATGGAAACAAATAAAACTGAAACTGAAACATTTAAGACGTTCAAAATATTCTCTTCTTGGAAGAAAGGGTGGCTCTGAAAAGAGCCGTTGTGTTTTTGCGTCGGATGACAAGTTTACTTGGAGGTGGTGTATTTGGTGACAGCCTTGGTTCCTTCACTGACAGCGTGTTTGGCGAGCTCACCGGGCAGAAGTAGACGGACAGCAGTCTGGATTTCACGGCTGGTGATGGTGGCCTTCTTGTTGTAGTGAGCCAAGCGGCAAGCTTCAGCGGCAATACGCTCGAAGATGTCGTTGACAAAGCTGTTCATGATGCTCATGGCACGGCTTGAGATACCGGTATCGGGATGGACCTGCTTCAACACCTTGTAGATGTAGATACCATAGCTTTCCTTTCTTCGCTTGCGTCTCTTTCCTGCACCACTACCTGGTGGACGGCCCTTGGCCTTGCCTGCCTTCTTTGCACCTTTACCGCTTGCTTTGGGAGCCATGATTCTATTGTTGAGTTCAATACTATAATACTGTATAAATGTTTGCGTTGATGATAACCCGCTATATTATATGCGCCAATATGCAAATTAGGTATCCTAGAGCGGATCCTGAGCGAGTGGTCTGCTTCAGTGAACCCCGTCGGTTCCCGGTGCCGCGCTGTTATCGTATTTGAATTACTGTAGATAAAGGAGCGTAAGCAGGTGCACGGAAACTTTACGCAATGTGATTGGTCCGTGCTCAACTCGTTTCGACTGCGCCAGGATCTCAGAGTTGGTCCGTCTGCGTTTGTTGTAAGATCTGCGTCTCTTTTTGATGAGTTTACGAAGTTCATTGTTGAACCAAGGGACGTCGTATCTAGCACTTGTCAATTTCTGGGGAACATTTTTCTGCATTGTATGCTTGATGGTTTTACTAATTTCGGTCCATTTATTGTCTGTTGATTTAGTGGTAGCGTTGGCTTTAAACTCTGCTGCGAATTCAGAAAGGTCTTTCCTGATTGCTTCAACATCGGCTTCAATGTCTCGAAGAAAAACTTTTCTGCGAGTTTTACGTTTGAACTTTGGGACAAATGAAAGGTCAACTTGCACAATGTCATGATCTGAGATCCCGAGTCTAACATGCTTAATGTAGCTAGCTGCAGAGTTTTGAATTACTTAATAAAGAGGCATTGGGAGATCCGTATGGGAGTGCGGCCTCAATTTGTCTGGAAATCATTTTTTTGCATATACGGACGAAATACTTAGGCATATACTATATCTGAAACCAGTGGCGTACCGACCGGGGGGGGGGGAGGCAAGTTTCCCCCCTGGCTCCAAATACCGGGACGCTAAATTCCAATACCGGGACGCTAAATTCGCATAAGAAAAAAAAGGTATGGCCTAGGCCAGAAAACACTGAGGTTTGGGCATTATTTGTTGACTGTTGTTGTGCTATTTGGACTGCGAAATTTTGTGACCTATTGTGCAAGCTATTGTGACCGTGCGAAATTTTGTGACCGTGCGAATTTGTTTGACCCTAGAGGAACGCCGCTGAGTACGTCTGCCCATTCTGAGTCCGTTCCCCCGGACACTCGCTTTCTGTTTCCTTTTGGTGAGGAACTTTTCTATCCAGTGTAATATATTACCTCCTATGTCATACGCCTGTAACTTAATTGATTAGTCTTCTGTGTGGTACTGTGTCAAATGCTTTAGCATATCCAAGTAGACAAGTAGACTGACGTCGATCCCGCTTCCTTCGTCTAGTCCGGCTGTTATTGTGTCAAGGCTGCAAGAAGATTTGTGAGGCAAGACCGATCCTTTTTGAATCCATGCTGCCTATAGTCGTCAGTATGTCACATTTCTCCAGGTAGTTGATCATGTCATCTTTTATGATTGATTCTAGTACTTTACACGGTACCGATGTTAGACTGACGATTGGTCTATAGTTTTCTGTCTTCGTTCTTGTTCCTTAGTCTTAAAGATGGGTGTCACTCTGGTTTGCTTCCAGTACGTCTACGGGTAGCCTTCCCTCTTTCAATGATTTCTGGAAGATGAGGTACAAGTGGTACTGAAAGCTCATCGGCGAATTCTCGAAGTACATTTGGATGTATTCCATCCATGCCTGGTGATTTATTTGGTTTCAGATCACGTAGTTTCTTGGCCTCATCTTCTTGCGTGAAGTTGGTTTCTTCAATGCGATGGTCTCCATTCATTTTATTGTTAAGTGTGGGCGTTTCACCGACTTCTTCCTTTGTGAAAACAGACTTGAAGAAATTGCTGAGGATATCTGCGGCTTCTTTATCCGTGTCTGTCAGGTTTCCATCCTCGTTTTCTAGCTGGGAGATTCCTGATTCACCTTTTGTTTGTCTCTCATGTATTTGTACAATGGTTTAGGTTTAGGTTTTTTGTTTGTTTTTTGAAGTCCTTCATAAGCTTCTTCTCAAAATCTGATTGTGCTTTCCTCACTGTTTGCTTGGTTTTGTTTATTTGTCCTTTGTAGTCAATGTAGTCTTTGTATCGTTTGGTGTTTCTGTACTTCATATACAGGTCTAACTTTTTCTTAACTGTCTTCCGGACTTTGGATTTCATCCATGGTGGTTTCTTCCTAGGTCCTTTCTCTCTATTCGGTATGAATTCGTCTGTGCAGTCATGGTAGTGATTTGTGAACTCTGTCCACATTTGGTTGTAGCTCGATTCTTCGCGCAGAATCTCCTTCCAGTTCACAGGCTGTTTTGTGTCCATCGTAATCCCCGGTCCCCTTGTTGTAGTTTTTGGTTGAGAAACCATTTTGTTCAGGTAGTTGGGTGAAATGAAGTACCTCATGATCGCTCTTTCCCAAAGGAGATGAGTGGTTGATCTGATCAATGAACATATCATCATTTGTGATTATGAGGTCAAGCGTTCGGATAATTTTAAGAACAATTCAGTCACTTGGCTTTTTATTAACATTCTCCAACAAAATTGTTCGTATGTACAGTTTTGTGTGATATGGGACCCATGTGGTCAGCCTATATGGGACCCTGATAGGTTTACCCAAACGTAGCCCATTAGGAACCGTTCATTATTTATGGTTGAGGGCGGGGGGGGGGGGGACAAATTCGAGACTCGTATGTTAAAATTACCTACCCCCCCCCCCCCCCTACAGCTGAAACTGAAAATTACATGACCCCTCCCTGCTAACCAGTAGCTTTTTACACAACATGACCCCTCCCTGCTAACCAGTAGCTTTTTACACAACCGCCCCCCCCCCTCCCCGAAAAAAAATCAACTTGTCACATACTTAAGGGGCTGTCTTTACCTTTGGAATTTTGTTCATGGATACGTTGGCAAATTTTGTTTGTGCCCTATCTGAACGGCCAATAATTTTATGATGCCCCTTCTTTTTATTGTGTGAAATTAGTAATGGCGATCGTAGCGAGTTGGAATTTTTTTCATATTTTGGGTGGTTTTGTGAGTCTTTATAACCCGAACAAGTTAGAACATTCTGAGCAGAAACGTATAATCCAGTGAAACGTTCTACTTTTGTGAGCATTGGTGCAAAGCAGAGATGAGGTGAAAAGCATGCAATAAATCACATTTTTAAATCATGAAATTGGATTTTGTAACATTATACACCCTGTGGTCTAATGTCTCGACCGTTGATGATTATATAGATGTTTTCCCACCATGGTCGATTTGCTGTCCAGAAGTCGTCTCATAGTAAAAGTATTTGAAGTCGATAGGTTTTAAGAAAATATGCGCGAAGCGCAGAAAAAAAATGGCATTTACACTCCAAAATAGCCTCTAAAATCACTCCAATCACCACCATCTTTACAGTTTAAACAAATTTACACAACCCCCCCTGTTCAAAAATAAAAAGTTACATATTCCCCCCTATTCCAACATATGAAAGTTACATGACCCCCCCTATAGTTTACCCAACCCCCTCCACCATAAATAATGAACGGTCCCTTATGACCCTTGTAAAACCCATATGGGACCCATGTGGTCAGCCCGCATAGCCCTTGCCCCCATTAGCCCTGATTGCCCACATGTAGCCCACGCGGGGCCCATGCACTATACGTGTTGGCTGGGAAGAGATCTTGAGTCCATATCAAAGAAAACTTGTTGGTCCGAGAAAGGACCGGTGTCGACACTGTAGTCATTCCACTCAGTCACCACATAACTAGCTTTAAAGGTCAACCAAAATGATTTTTGTTTTTATTTTAATTCGATAGAACATACATTTATTAACAAAATGAAAAAACCCTATTGACAACAATAATCTAGAAAAATAGTTATTATTTCAATCTGTTTACCTTATCTATATAATTGAAGCAATTCCTTCTTTCCAAATTTCATTTTCTCTGCAATCTCTCAATGCCCCTTTAATGAAGCTTGATTGTTTTTTTTATTCTGGAAAAAGCGGCCGTGTAAAAGACTGTAGGGTTGCATTGATCTAAAGCTACATGTAATGATAAAACTCTCCGTGTTAATTTGCATTTTGAATAACCAGAGAATTGCATGGTTTTCTAATGTTGAACATTGGTGAAGAAAACAGACAAAGTAAATAATTAATATTTCAGGTTTACAAAAGTAGCCTTTTATAGTTTTGCCCAAATCGAGTACAATAAAATCATCGAGTCTGCTAAATCCTGCTGAAAAACCAGACGGAAATTACAGGCGCCCTCTTGTGGTTTAATCTATCGATGCCGGCTTCCGCCATATTTTTTTTATGATGCATGTTCCCAGATGTGCGAGGACAATAACGCTTTTAACTACACATTTGTACAATATTGACTTATTGTTAATGACTACGAGTGAATCGAGTAAGTAATATTATATTTAAGAGTGATATTAATATAATTTTGGTAACATATATGTGGGTTTTCGTCAAGAAACAGGAGTTGGAAGTGATCTTTCGTTTTGATTACAAAAATTGGGATTGCAGAATTCTGCAGCCTTGTTGCTACATATTTTTGGTTTTTATTTTTGGATGTTTGATGTGAGTAGATTTAGTCCTTTTTTCAGCCGGAATAATCCTTACGTGTGTCATAGAATATTGCATAATGTAACATCTAGGTTCTGTGGACTCAATATTTAGTAGGCCTCAGGCCAAATTTTTGGCAGGGTAGGGTCGGGATGTCAAACAAACTTAAACATTTATTTTTTTGGAGCAAATTTATGACATTGACTTGAGTTGACAAATCATCACATGAACCATGCACATTGGAACGAAACCTATATATTTTCCCTGATTGAAAATGTGCATCATCGGCACTCGCTGAGCATGCGCAGTGGGCCCTACAGACTAATGATTCGATGAATATGCATTTACAAAATCCATGATGACGCTGCTAACAATACATTACATGTCTGACCGTGCAGTCTGTGTAAAACAATACAATGTCGACTTCTCTAACACGTGCAATACGAGCACGCGCAAATGAGAAGTAATGCATCCCAAAATAATTTGCCAGGAAATAAAATCTAATTGTATTGTTTATATGTTTTATCTTTTGTTAAGCGCTGTGATCATTTTTGGAACAGCGCTATATATTTTTAAGCAACGCTATTATTAATATTATTATTATAATATGTTCACAACACATTTAGGCATATTTTAATCAATTTAATAAAGTGATAAAGAAAAATATATTAAACTCGCCTGATGAATCATGCATCACAACCCTCGATTTAAGTGGGAGCTGGGAGTTTTTTGCCCCCCGGTTGCCAAATTTTTGCTCCCGGTGTTTTCAAATTTTGTATAGCAAAGTATATGAGCGGGAGCTACTTTTGTCAGAAAAGTTACAAAGTAGCTCCCGGTTCACACGTCCTTAAATCGAGGCTTGATGCATCACCTTCTTAACAAACAGTGCTCACGATCGCGATGCACCGTCGTCAAAATATTACAATTAAGTCTATGAGAAATACAGCGTACACATTGCTTTTTAATACATGGTCATGTTTTAATCCTTCAAATCAAAGAGACTGCTCTGAAAATGAGGGCGCTAAAGCTAGGCTAGTTTATTTTCAGATGGCATTGGAGTGTATATTGTTTTACGACATTTTTAGGAATAATAAATAAACCAATGCAGGGGGTCAAAAGTGAGGCGGGCGTGCTACGAGAATCGAATACAAAAAATTATGGCCCCTTATTGAGTTTAATTTCAGTTCCGTTTTGTGGAAATTTTGTAGCATTTACAGGCCTTCACGTTTGAGGCGTGCGAGTGCGATCGCACGCCATCGCACGCCTTAAAAAAATTTTTAAAAAAAAGATTTTTTTTTTTTAAATTTTTTTTTCTTAAGTCAAAAATAGGACCTTAGACGACTCGTATTTGACCCTTAATAACCCACATAATACCCCTTGACCCACACCATTAGGGATAATAACTCCTAACCTAAGATCTTATACTAAATTATTCTTATCAAAAGTATGATTTTTTCAACACTGAAAATGAAAGTGTATATACATACATTAACATACAGGTTTACTTGTCTTAACAGTTAGCCCCAGGAATGGCAAATCTACCTTATTTTGTTGTTGATTAATGTAGATTAATTACCCGGGACTCGCTCCCAACCTTACGCCATGTGCAGTTTGTTTTGATTCCACGATCCCGATTTGGTCATAAAACAGCACACCTAATTTTTTTGAGGAGTGCAATTTATGGCACACCTACAGCACACCTCAATGTTTTGAGGAGTGCGATTTAAAGCACACCTTCAATTTTCAAACGTGAAGGCCTGATTTATGATGCCATATCGTCGAAATTGAACACTGTGCAATTAGCGAGGTCAACACAATTCGCGTTTCACATATTCCTATCTGATAGTGTGTGAAAATATTGGTTGGTAACTCACCATTTAAAAGTATTTCTGAGAGTCAAATCAAGCACTATAAAAAATCCTTGGTAAGACAAGACAAGCCTTGTATTTATTTTCTGCAAAGCAACCACTTAAAGACCAAAATAAAATACATAAAATATGACACCAACGCGATCGCTCGCTCTACAGCGATCTATCGTAGTATACATTGTAGTACAGGGGTCATCAAACTTTCATGATTCATTGGGGGACAATTCAATCATATTCAAAACAACAATGGTAATTTACTCAGTTTTTCAGGAAATGTCTAAAATTTAACTCAAAATCATGTTTCAACTTTACAATTTGTGATGCGATCTGTGATAACCCTTCGGATGTCGCAAAATGTGAACTAGGGATTATGGGTAAAATTGAAATTAAAAAAAAAAAAATCAATTAATTTCCAATACTTTCTGTCATAGAAATAATAAGCATATACGACGGGCAGGAGACTGGGAAACGAAATCGCTTAGGTTTGAATTTCAGATGCTTTACCATGCGAGATCTTGTGGCCCAATGGATAAGGCAGTTGCCAAGCAAGCAACAGATCCTGGGTTCGATTCCCGGGCGAGATCGTTTTCCCATTATTGTCTCTTTTCTACTCTCGACGGCGAACCTGTTTTCAAATATTTGTAACTTTCTGTCATCTTTCATGAAATTTCACCTTCAAAAACTTACTTAAAGGGACATTAAGTGGTGTTAAAAAATTTAAATGTTTAAAAATTTACTTCAGAATTCAAGATGAACATTAAAAATTGCCATTATTGTTGTTTCTACTAACAAAAACACAGCAAAACTTGATTAAAACAATATCATCGCTATTTATTGAAAAACGCCCTCTATGCAAATATGGTTCGCGTTATGTATCACGCGAACTGCAGGGGGATACTGTCAGACGTAAAATGCTCGTCCCGGCTGTACGAGCATTTTTGAATCGACGTTTTCTTGTAGAAAGAGGCTGATTTTTCTTAATCCTTATAGGTGTAAGTTCATACAGGTAATACAATTATAAAAATATACTAATCCCAGTTTTTATCATAATTGAGGGCGCAGCCGCCAACACATCTCTTAGTGTCCCTGTAAGTCACTTTTAGCATTAACCTTATAATGTTATTGATTATTCTATTGAATTATGTATCTTTATTGGCCTGTTTTCATGATTTCTTGTTTTGTTGCTTTTTATGACATCACAATCATCATTCACTCATAACTTTTTTTGTAGTGATCGTAGAAAAATGATTGAAACAGTTCTGTAATTAGCTTTCTTATGATATAAATATCTCCAATATGAAAAATGCCACCATGTGGCGGGTTTTCACAGATCGCATCACATTTGAGATGTTTCGTTGCGAAAGTTATTTTCGAACAGTGCCCTCACTGGAAAACGAAACGTCATCATGAGTTAAAAATTGCATAAGATTATTCCTTGTCCCCATAGGCCATAAATATGGGTCTTGCTACCAAAATCAAATGAATACTGTTTTCAAAAAGGCCTTCTTTTTGTGTTTGTTTTTTTGGTCAGAGCACCACCTCTACATTAATTAAATATAGGTGATTACGGAGTGACGTCACATGCCGTTGACCACAAACTACGAGAATTCAAACAAATTCAGATTGCACCATCACCAAAACGGCCAAAATTTAACCCTTTTTGTACTCCCGTGAAATATTACCATCGAACAGAATATTTGACAAAGTGATTCCTCTACATACTCATGTTATCATATTTACACATAATGCAAGTTTTCACATGTTTTTTACAAGTCAAAGTCTTAAAATCGAGTGAAACATTTTACGAATTTCGGAAATATTGCTCATGTAAACAACAGTCGCTTACACAGCTACACATGGTCACTAGGAACGTTCTTCTGTATGGTCGAGTAGAGCGTAGACTTGATTGTGATGCTTTGTAGTCAACGGCAAATTGAAGGTCCGTGATCACCTATACAGACAGTAAAATAAAGTTATGTTTTAAATTCTTGTATTTTGTACAGCAACAACCTACTAGCTGGCAGTCCAGTATTCCAAATTGTAACCATCGTTCACCACAATGGATGCTGATGAACAGGGCCTGGAATCGGGTGAATACCAGTCTCAAGATGGAGATGCATCTGTTCCATCGGATTCAGAGGATGCAGCAACAGAGCCAACAGCAACGTTAGATTTGCCTGCAGGACCAGCAAGTCCTTCTGAAAGTTCCAGCAATTCTTCGGACGATGGTGATGACGTGTATGACAAGCAAGATTCAAGCCAATGGCGATCAGAATCTATCCAACAAAGGGGTCCACGTACTCCTAGTCCTCCACGAGGTCCAAGAACTCCAAGCCCAAGGGGGCCTCGTACCCCAAGCCCTCCTCCTCACGAGGGTCCAAGAACACCGAGCTCCCCTAGGTCAAGGACATCAAGTCCTGAGGTGAGAACAAAGGGTCCTCAAACTCCACCCAGTTCCCCTGCACCCGATGATGGGGCAGACATTGAAGACACACCAGCTAGCCCCATAGAGAGCCCATTAGACAGTGATGAAGAAGATGTTGTCCCTGAGCAGGGTAGAAATGAGCCTCAGGCTGATGAATTTGAGCATAAATTTGCAACCGATGATACACCCTTCAGCCCGATAGAAAGCAGCGACAGCAACGCGGACGCTAGCAATGATGAATTGTCTATTATGCAATCTGTTATTAATAAAACAATAGAGGGGGGTGATATTACCGTCAGACCTCCTTCACCCCCTATGCTACCGCCTGATAGCCGATCCCAATCACCATACTCTCCGGGTATGGAGCAAGACGATGACTATTCTGAACAAGACTCTCGAATCAGGCCTCCTTCCCCACCTGTCGCAGACAGTACCGACACAAATCAGTCGCTAAAATCTCTGTCCCAGACTTCTGAATCTGCTGCAGCAGAGGAGGTAGAGTCAATGGAACAGGATGGTGTAAGAGACCGTCCTCCTTCCCCTCCATCCCCGTCTGAAAGTCAAGGTTCCGAGCGTGAGGATATGTCGGCTAATGGCAATACAAACGAAGAGGAAGGATTTGCCAGGTATCTGTATAGGCCCCCTTCGCCTACAGGAAATGGTAGAAGGTCACCCCCACCGCAAGTGTCAATAGACACCATGGACGGTATGGAATTTGGCGGTTACCAGCAGAAACCATCGCCGTATCCATCGGAACCACCCTCAGTACTTGCAAGTCGGACTCAGAGTCCATTTCATGGTAATGAACCTAGCTCCAGTGGCAACTCTAGTAATATCAGTGAGAGGCTAATGGCAACTATACGTATTAAAACTGAGAGTGTGCACATTGTAGATTCTAACTCTCAGCTTGGTGAAAGTGCCCTAATGGGTAGGCCTATTGCTTCACTAAGCAGTCCGGCACCTGCAACGGAACAACCAATTGAAAATACTGATAAACAAATGGATTCGGAACAAAGTTCTGAACAACAAAGTGGTAAATGTCATAGGACAGGTAGTGATGATGAGGGCAGTGATAGTATCGAGAATAAACAATCTGATCAAATTGATAATGTTGAACCAAAGCAGGATGATCAATCTGTCGATGTTTTAGACAAGGATAGTGCCAAGATTGATACCGATGTTGGTGATGTACAAAAAGAAATTTCACACAAAGATGAATCTGAAGACTTAAATGCAGCGTCTACCACCGCAAGCTCAAATCCTGATGATTCCACGAGACCTACACTTGACATCGCTTTACACCCAGAAAACCGCGATCTTGATTTGGAGGAACCAAAAGATAAGTTGCCTCCTTCGACTGAAAAGAAAAGAAAAACCAAAGAAACAGATGAATCATTGTCCACAGTGGAGAAATCTGATCCTCCTCCCGCAGAAGGAGCTGCGGCCGTGGTGGATGTCCACATCGATGTCCACGGAGATGAGTTGGATTATGAGGAGGATGTAGAGGATCATGTCGGCAAGGATGGCGGGAAAGAGGAAGGAGAAGAAGACGATGAAGAAGGGGCTATAGACGATGACCATGATGAGGGGGAAATCACGGTACGTAGTATGCATTTATATCTTGGCACTTTCCATGCGGCTATTAGTTTTATCATATTATACAAACAGATTTTTCCGAAACCGTTCCCAGTTTTCAAAGTCTCAAGGATTACTGACCCAATACTAGGCATGTTCAAAATATGGTGATGAAATTCAATAATTTTGACATTTTTGAAACATTTTGGGAAGTTTTGGAATGTCGTCTGTAGACGCTTGCACATGGAAATTGTGAGGTAGTGAAAAAACACCCTGTTCTAAGGGCTGACCGACTGAATGAAGAAGGGCAGGTGGTTGGAATGGTGATCAGGGCTCAAAATACATGGGGCGAAGGGTGAGAAAATGTTGGCCTATGGTAAAATGTATAATTAAAGGGCAATTTTTGGCAGAATTTGCTTGAAATAGCCCTCATAGCCAAAAAAGTATTTCAACTGATGGTGATTCTCATGTTTTGTAAAAAGAATAAGCTATGTGCTTCAGACTGGATTCGAACCAGCAACCGGTTGTATCAGATCCATAGTAACCCAGAGAACCAAGTTCAAATTTTGTATTGGAAAGAAAATATAGCAACATAAAACAATGTAGGATTCACCGGATCACCCTGAATAGAGTGCGGGCAGGGACCACTTTTACCTCCCTTTCGATCAAGTCATCTGATGCCCTCTGGAGTCAGCGAATTAGAGGACATCCACCATAGCGCCCCCTGTGCCCCACATATAAATCGGGGCTGATGGCTTTATATTCTTGTTCAATCTCTGTGCATGGGGTAAAAATTAATTGATGGTAAAAGTTTACAGATCTGTCCACATGTTTTCTAAATATACATCGCAGGTGTACCCCAGACTCTATTGTGACTCTATCAGACTCTAATTGTGTGCAAAGTACTTCTTAATTATATTATTTTGCTATTTCTGTTTGATTCATGTATTATGTGTAAATAGTTGAACATATCTTTGTAAATATTGTATTATTTTCTGTATGATGAGGGCCTGCTTGGAAAGCAGTGCTTGACACTGAAGCTGTTTACCCTCAATAAAGAAAGATTAAACAATAAACATTGCAATGATTTTCTTTCTATAACAGGACGATGAAGAGGAAGGTGAGGTGAAAGAACCAGGCGACAAGAGACCATCCGTACGTCCTACTTGCCGTTTCTTTGCTAAGGGACAGTGTACATGGGGCAGTAACTGTCGTTTTATACACCCTGGATTCAATGATAAAGGTAAGGACAGGGTGAGGTATTATACACATTTTGCAGCATGGACTTCTTGATGCACTACGCTTTTCCGCAACTGTTTGTTCAATTATTAATAAGACTATAATATAGATATAGTGGGAAGTTTGTAATATAATAAGAGGCCCTGCATATGACGTAGTTTACCGGAAACATGGCGGACTACTAAACGTTGTTCACCAAAACTATAAGAAGCTAAAAATCCTATTTCATTCATTCATGCGAGGTTTAAACCACTTTCAAAAATGCAGCGTCAATTCAAAGAATAAACTGAATGGACTGTAAAACGCTATGATTCCGGATCCGGTTAATGACGCATGGTTGATTCCTTTTCTGTAAAGCCGATCAATGAATATGTGGAAGACCTATGTAAGGTATCAAACGAAGTCTTGCCCCAGTGTTGCAGTGCATTCTGGGTATACCAGTATTGCAATGCATTCTGGGTGACCTTATGGCATGCAAAATACTACAATGCATTCGGAGTGCAGCATTGATGCGTAAATGTATTGGCATTCCAGTACTCTGCCGTTTACTAGAAGAGCCAATCAGTATCTTTTTTTACTATTTCAATCTTGTTTTCAGGTGCCTATCAGTTTATTGATAGACAAGAGTTTCATGAGGCCACTGCCAAGCTGCTAGCACCCCCACCACCACCTGTAGTAGAGGAACCAGAGCCAGAACCAGAAGTAAGCTATACCTCGTTAATCTATCTATGTACTGTTATCCAGAGCGTATTCCAATATTTGCACCCTTTTTGTCACATGTGTGATAATCACTGTGATTGCAATTCGCAAAGAGTAATCCTAGCACTTTAGTGTACATGTCTACATGATGCTATGATTTCTAGTAGAATACGCTCTGATTTATCAAAATTTGGGGGAGGTCGCGGATATATTTAATACACATGTTTAATGGGAGACTTGATAAATGTTACGGGTAGGGAGGGGAGGTCACTCAGAGGGATCGGGACCCCCCATCCCCCTGCTTCCGCCGCCTATGTTGATGTACGTTAACAGTATTGTGCCAATTTCCCAAAGGCTGCAAGCTCCTTGTTGTGGAGTTTGCAACCAGCATAATAAAAATGGGACAAAGGCCTGGGCAACATTATGCATCAAATAGTTTTTCTAGATAAATTGTACTTACAAAGCACAATGGATAAGGAGAGGCATGAAACACAGTGTTGTGACCAGTGCATAAAAATATATTATATATATGTACTTACAAAGCCATTGTTCATATTGTATTTATTATAGCCGGAGCCATTTCCTCCCCCACCTCCTGACAATGAGCCGAAAACGGAGACAGCCTGGGAACGAGGTCTACGTCATGCTAAAGAGGTAACAATTTGATGGTGTATATTTATTACTGACCTGCAAGAGAAACTTATCAGAAAGGCGATGAATTCCCCCCTGTTTTTTACGGGCGGACGGACCTGTCAAGTAGAGTCTGTCTGTGATTAACCTAAAATGTCACCAAAATCTGCAAAAATCAGGATTTTTTTTTCTACATATTTTTGGCCAAGGAAAGCATCTAAAAATGTTGTTGAAAAACACAGAAAGTGGGTCGGTCGGGCCCGTAAAACAGGTGGGTTCAAGTTCTCTGCATAAAAATGAACAATGCTTGCAACAGAGACAATCTCTTGTTGATTGTTGACATGTGCTAAGTAAAAGGTATTAAATATGCAGCAATAAAAATACCCACATGTCTAGGTAGGTAGGAACTGCACCCTTTGTGGACTTAAAATATACATGTATTTCTAACCCTAACTTTTACAAACGGATAAAAATCAGTTGAAAAGTGGTCCTAGTGGGAATCGAACCATGGACCTCTGCATTGCAAAGCGTGTCTACCCAGGGTTATCTAGGTAGGTAGGAACTACACACTTTGTGGACTTAGAATATACATGTATTTCTAACCCTAACTTTTACAAACGGATATAAATCAGTTGAAAAAGTGGTCCTAGTGGGAATCGAACCATGGACCTCTGCATTGCAAAGCGTGTCTACCCAGGGTTATCTAGGTAGGTAGGAACTACACACTTTGTGGACTTAGAATATACATGTATTTCTAACCCTAACTTTTACAAACGGATATAAATCAGTTGAAAAAGTGGTCATAGTGGGAATCGAACCATGGACCTC
The DNA here is from genome assembly GCA_035610835.1 of Ophiura sarsii. Taxonomy (NCBI): domain Eukaryota; kingdom Metazoa; phylum Echinodermata; class Ophiuroidea; order Amphilepidida; family Ophiuridae; genus Ophiura; species Ophiura sarsii. Next base: position 9,310,447 of record CM069444.1, on the reverse strand, counting down.
TGCATTCAGCATTTTCACTCATTTTTTTTCCCAAGGGTATTTGACCCTTGGGATAAAAAAGTAAAGGGTCAAAATGAAAAGTGAAGGGTGAAAAAAATTCCGTTAAATTTAAGCGCGATTTTTCTTCGCTTTTTAAAAAACACACCTTTTCGTGTATAACATCAAATATCCATCCAAATATATTTTTGTATGGTTTAGTTAATTATTTAAATGATTTTTAAATAATGTATTTGTTTATTATTTAATGGGGTTGAGGGTGGGGGGGGGGGGCATAGTTTTTCTCTATAGTTGGGGTCTTATTTTTTACCCCCCCCCCCCACCCCACCCTCCTCCATCCCCATCCCCACCCCCACTCCTAGACTTGCAATCCAACAATGGGTGATGACAATTTGTTGCCAAGAAGTGATCATGTGATCCTCCAATTCTTGCATGTTTCAGATCAAAATAAAACACTCTTGCAAATAATGATGAACAAATAATACTCTTACTCAGGGGCTCAGGAAAAGAAAACCTTTGAAATAACTTTTCATGAAGTTTTCATTGATAATAATGATACAGGCAATATAAATATGAGTCAACAATAACAATTTTGAAGGGAAGCCCTGAAATTTGTATACAATTTGGTGGGAAAACGTGTGTTTTGTGGCCGGCCCGCCCGGCTCCGTGGTTTTTTTACCAAATCCAAAATATTAAATATATAAGCTTACTTTACTCCATTAACATTCAATTATGTCTAAATTTACTTTAAACAAAGTGTACTACAATCAATCCCCATGCTTATAGTTTGTAAACAAAGCCTTTCTAAACATCAATACCACTTGAAAGGTATTTCAATTCATAACAACAAGCAAGCAAACTTCGCAACAGTTTTAGTTTATAACAACAGTAACCATCGATCGATCGTACTTCTCGACATTGAAAAATTATTGTTGACATGATCGGGACTTTTCCATTTAATCTGTAGGGGTGTATATAATTTTGTAATTTACAAAATGCCATTACACCATGGTACACGACAAAACAAACTTGAATTCTCTATTTATTTTGACAAATCTATGATATTTTAAGTAATTGATTGTTATTATTCCGAACAACTCTGTTTACTGATAGATCCTTTCATTTTTAGTGACATATTTAAAGTAGTTACCCATTTAACTAAATACTCTGACCCATTGACCCTGGGAACATGTTTACAAAGCACATGTTCCGCGATTGATTTTATAGTCAAAATTCAATGAAAAATCCAGGGATAGAAAGCACTCAAGCAAAACTACAATAGCGTCTTATCTTTTATAATTGTTTTTCAACGTTTCTGAAGAGGGTGGCATATGTAAACAATCTCTATGTTCTTTTGAAGTTGGGTTTGAAATAGGCCTACTTATTTCTTTAGAAGACGACGGTCTTTTGTTTATCTCATTCAAATAAATTCGATATTATAAATCATCCGTTAAGTGAATTTCAATCAGTAGTGTCAAGTAGGCCTAGAGATGAATGCACTTTCACTATCAAGTGGCCCTTGATCATGTTGATGTACATACATTTTATTGTAATACCGTGCGTGGGTGGTATTTATGATGACTGGATTGATCAACTTGAGATCGGCGAAAATGCTGTGCGTGAACCACTGGATAAATAGCGGCTGGTTTTAAAAATGGCGGCTCGTAAGATCAGACTTTTGAGGACCCGTGGGAAATGAAAAGTGGTGCGTCAAAAATACCCTTGGGGTTTAAAGTCAAGCGTCAAATTCAAAAGACAAGCGTTAATGACGTTTAGGTACGGGTCACTGAAATTGCTGGCATTGCAAAGCATGTCTACCCAGGGTTAACTAGGTAGGTAGGAACTACACACTTTGTGGACTTAGAATATACATGTATTTCTAACCCTAACTTTTGCAAACTGATATGAATCAGTTGAAAAAGTGGTCCTAGTGGGAATCGAACCATGGACCTCTGCATTGCAAATCATGTCTCTTAAACACTAGACTAGCAAGGGGTGAACTTACCCAGTCATGTTAATCCCTTAAAACATTATGGAATAAAGCAATACTATTATGATCAGTACACATAATATTATGATTAGAGCTGTGATACACATGATCGTCTACCCTGGGTTGACAGTTATGTGGGTATTTCCATTACTGCATTAAAATATACCTGTGAATATTGTTAATTTTTATGAAGAAGATTTCTATTCAATTTATATCCTTGCAAAGAAGTGACTTTTTGGTTCGATTGACTTCTTGACAGGTGAAACCGAGTATGACCATTGGCAATTAAATCTTGAATAAAATGTCTCACTGTACATATTATTTTTTTTCTTCATGAGTCTGATGCCATTTTAGACACCTTTATTCCCAGGCCTGGAAAAAAGGGCATATTGGGAAGCTTCTTGCTGGGAAATTTGAGGAAAATTTTGCTCTTCTTTATAAAGAAATACATAAGAAATACATGAAATAGTGGGACATTTTCCATTTTAGAGGGAAATTGGGGTTAGTTTGCCCGTAAATCAACATTTTTCCAGGCCTGTTTATTCCCTAGATAAAAGTGGATTTTAGATGATGATGCTATATATGGTTGTGTCTATTTATTATCATTTTTCAATAACTACATATTTGGAATGACAGAACAATAAACAGATCCGATATATATACCCTGACTGGAAATGGTATTCAACATTGTAATTGAAGTTGGGAACAATAATACATGAGATTTCCGTTAAAATAGTCGAATAACATAAGTTTTTTAAAGATCATTTTCTCCCTCAGTTATGTAAGCAAGCATCTATGAAAATTGTCAGTTAGGTATTAGGGAATAACATAAGTTTTTTAAAGATCATTTTCTCCCTCAGTTATGTAAGCAAGCATCTATGAAAATTGTCAGTTAGGTATTAGGGAACACAAAATTTACATGCAATTAGTGGAAAAACAGAACTTTTTTATGTTCTCCCATCATTATACTCCTTTATTTACGTTTTGGCAATAATACATAAACATTTCCATCAAAATAGTGCAATTAACATTTCATGTCTCTGCCATTTGTACAGGAGAGCATAAATTAATAGAAATAGTGAGATATTGGGGAACACATGACACCTCCATCTACTCCATGTAATTATCTCAATACAAAGTGTCTCACATCACTTTTCTCCATCACAGTTACGTAAGAAGGCCTCAATGAAGAGGGAACAAGACCGAGACTTTGAGGAGAAGCGGATGCTGGCCGATGACCTTGATTTTGAGCAAGCCGACTACAACAAAGAAAACAACTATCGTAACTCTAGAGGGGATAATATGGAGACGGGAGGAAGCTATGGCCAAGAATATTACGGGTATGTGTACAAATTTATGTGTCCATGAAAACGTTGGGTTCCCTGTTACTATAGTTTGATTAGTTTCAAATTGGCGAGCCTCTTTACAGCAGGAATTAAAGGGTGTGGGCGCACATGAACGCAACAAGCGCACTGTGCATGATACAAGAGATGCGTGTGTGTAGCTAAAACCACAAGTTTATAGCCAAAGACACACAAGAACGTTTGAATCTGATCACAGGGACTGGTACCTCATGATGCCCATAGGTGACATCTATCTATAATTTGTTCAAAATTGAAAAATCTGTTGATATGGTAATCTGATACACATTGTCCTAATGTATACACAGTTTTTGTATATAGCTGATTGATTACACATAGGTTACCACTTTCTGCTCTTATTTTGTATTTCTCTCACCTTGGTTCCAACTCTGTCCTGACGAAGAAACATCTTAGTTTTGAAAGCTCGATGCCTAAATCCCGCTTCCCATTATTTTCTATGCTTTTTGAGTTTTTCTCATATGCTTATGTTTAATAATAGATTGATTTTTTTAAAATTCAATCAGGTATGCCATGCCAGTAGAGGACGACTTTGCACCCATCTTCTTCCCTGAATCTCGTAATTGTTATCCCGGAGGCCAGTCACCCCCACCCCTGGATGATCCGATGCCAACAAATCGCAGAGATTCGTACCCCTCACCTCCACCCGCCCGCATGCCCATGGAATACGGCAGGGTAAGTACAACGAATTCACCATTTCTTGTCAAATTTGACTCCATCCATAAATAATTCCAAGATAAGGGAAATGTTGGAAAAGTGAAGAGTTCATCACTTTTACTGTGGAGCCTAGCACATTGATTTTGAAATTACGCCGTACAACTTAACCCTACATTTTTTTTTCACTGCCAAATAGCGAGGGGAAAAAGTGCCCCCACTCTTCCGGGGCTCGAACCCCCGACCTCTGGGTTTAGAGGCAGACGATCTACCGCTAGGCCACGGGGATAACCATACATGGCGGAGTATATTCCGCCCTGTATATAACCTGCGGCCATTATTTCATCGAAAATCTGCCGAGCCGGGTGACACAAGCACACAGCATCATGGTAATTCGTAGTACTCAAGAGTGTTGGGGTTAATGAAAAGATGTGATTACTGGGTAAACACCATGAATACCATTGTTGTCATTGTCCTATGAATCGTGGCTGATTCCTTGTTACTCTATTGATGATGGAATGCCATTGTTGTCAATTTTCTGACATGCGGTGAGCAGCATTGAGAGTTGCCATCAAAATGCCATCAGTCCAACGCATTTAAGGTCGGCCATGAGAAATGTTTACTTTGTTCACTGGGTTACTAGAATGATCAATTACTTATCCTTTGACAGAACACATAAATGCATAAAATACCCCCCACTGTGCTTGTAACCAGACCGGAACTGGCAACCTTTACATGGTCGATCATGTTCAACATTTCACTTCCAGAATTCCTTTGTTGATCACCGTTTCTAGGTTGTCTCCATCACTTTTGGCTATGTGTCCTAAAGTACTGGGATTGATCCTAATGTATAGGCTAGTTTGTATTATCTATTGACTAAATAAAACAAGTTGTACAAATCTTGACAAACCTATGATTTACAGATAAAGGTTCTATTGATCTATATTCACAGGATAAATTTGGCAGAGATCGGCATCTAGCTGAACGTGACCGTCTAAGACGTCAAAGGGATCAGAGAGAACGCGAGGTCGAGAGGCAAAAAGAGCACGTCCGAGAAATACGACGGGAGCGCGAGAGGCAACATCACTCTCCACCACCACGACCCGTGAGGGGCAGCTGGCGAGGACGAGACGATCATCGTGGTGGACGAGGGCGTATGGAGGATCGTGGCAGAGATCGTATGCCCCCAAGGAACCATGGACCACCTGGGGATCGTGGACCGCCAGGGGGCGGCCCACAACCCGGAATGGCGCCCTCTTCAAATAGTAATAGGCAGACAGCGGACACATGGAGTGATCCGTGGGCACGTAATAGAGAGAAACCAAAGCAAACAACCAGCAAGTCTACTACAAGAGGAAGAAGACGAAGGCGGTCTGGGTCCTATTCAGATGATTCATTAAGTGATTCATAGTAAGATGATCATAAATATTTATTACTTCTTTTGTATAGTATTTTATCTATCACAAGACGTTGACGTAACTGCATCATTTACTGATTGCAGCACATGGGCATGCGTGCCTACTCGTGGCACTGGCGTAAAAACACGAGTAGAAAGACTGATGATACATACGCATGTGTAAATGCTGTGCCTATAAAGTTACGCCACTGTCCAGATGGAGAGATATAGTTTGGAGTGTTGGTCGGGCCATTTTCAAGTTGGCTGAAGTTGGAGTCGTGACTTTAAATGCTAGTTCCTATTTATATATTTTTTTCTTCATCTGCCAAAGAAAAAGCAATACAGACATGCATTATATCATTTTCAAGTAAATTTTGAAGAGAAGGTTCCAATTTTGAATATTTCTAAGAGTGAACAGGCCAACTTTACAGCCCATTTGTGGTGGATATAGAGTAAATTTAGTAGTTAAAGGGGATGTAACATTGTAATACGTGTCTATCTCAACCTCTCCTATTAGCATTGTTCTGCCGTCTCCTTGGTTATCTGATCATCCTTTAGTGGATCATTTGACACCACCTGGCCATTGATAAGTAAATAGGATGTGAGGCTGTAATGGCTTTGTATTATGGAAGCTGTTTCAATTACTACTCAGAGAAGCCATCTATAACTATCCAATATTTAACCTATCTTTATTTTGTCATATATTCCTCTGATTTCTTTCATAATTGCTTCATTTCTTTCACAGTTCATCATTTAGTTCCCGATCAAGATCCCGTTCACGGTCCAGGTCCTCGTCTTATTCGTCAGCTAGCAGTCGTTCATCTTCTAACAGCTCTTACAGCCACTCTTCCTATTCACGATCTCGTTCGCGGTCGTATTCACGCTCTTACTCAAGGAGTAAGAGTAGATCTCCAGGGAGAAAGAAGAAACCCATCAGGCAGGCCAAGAAAAACACCACGGGGTAGGTCATGTTTGTATTTCTGTAAACGTGGACAATTTTCGTGCTACATTAATTTTCATGCTTTTCACGCTCGAAGCAGCTACCGTGAAAATATAAACATGCAAACATTTATATATGTGTAACAGTCTTATGTAATAAACTTCCAAATCGCAAATTTAAAAACAAGCGATATGACTGGAAATTGGCAAAGGACGAACATTTAATCGCACGAAAATTACCACTTTACAGTACCTACTTTGGAACCTTGGTCTGTAATAAGACCTTGAAAACCATCCAGAAATTGTGGCCAATGCCGAAGCTCAGTCATACTGTGCTATGGCCATGGCTGCCAACATTCCATGTATCACTTTTTAGTTTTCGCATTTTTGAGCACCCTCATTTTACTTCAAAATTGCTCACCAACATTTGAAGAAAAATGATTGAAGCCCCACATGGGCACGTACTCCTTTTAATTTTCTTTCATTTTATGGATGACTCTCAAGTACCACTTTGCACAATGGAAAGTGCCACATTTGGAACAATGTGACTGCCACTATTTGAGCAAGCCTGTCTTATAGCATTGCAATACAATGACATTTAGATTTATAAGCTAATTTACTTGTTGAAAAATGGGGTTGCTTTAATTTTGGTTAATTAATAGCAACATTTGTTCTGTTTATATTTAACTGCGACATAGCAGCTGACACAGAGTATTGGATGACACAACTTGATGTTTCTATTTCTCATAGGCGTAAATATGGGGGGGGGGGGTATATCCCCCCAATATTAGCCTATGTTATCATCCCCCCAATGTTATGCATGATATAATGCTCACCGTAATAGAAATGTCTTATTAATGTCTTATTTTCGCGCGCTTCACACTTAGTTTTCGCAAATAATCTTTTTGCGCGCTTCACACTGTGTTTTCGCACATTTTCAACCCACAAATTTTTTCTTGCCCGTTTCCCGACACTGGTCAATCATCCCCCAATGCCAACAAAAAATGTACGCCACTGCTATTTCTGTACTCAATCAGTATTTCCCTAGATACTTTTTTTGTTGAAATAAAAGCACCTACGAAGCGTGCTAAGGTAATGTAATATATTTAACACATGCTATTATTTCCATGCCACAGAGCTAAAGGGCCACAAAGAAAGCCACCGCCTTCACCTGTAAAAAGACCTACCAAGCCCGGACCTCAACTTCCACCTGGTGGAAAGCCTTCTACCTCAAAACCAACAGGAACATCAAAACCAACAGGAACATCAAAACCAACCGGAACATCAAAACCATCCGGAACATCAAAACCACCCGGGACATCAAAACCAACCGGACCATCAAAACCATCCGGAACATCAAAACCAACCGGACCATCAAAACCATCTGGGACATCAAAACCATCCGGAACATCAAAACCATCCGGAACATCAAAACCACCCGGAACATCAAGTAGACCCGGTCCTACCAGGCCTGGTGCTAAACCACCACCCCCCAAAACTGGGCCACAAAAACCATCGAGCAAACCGATGACTAAACCAGGTCCCGCTAGACCACCTGGAAATTCAAGACCTGGAGCATCTCCAAGTGGAAGACCAGGAGCTTCGCCAAGTGGAAGACCAGGAGCTTCGCCAAGTGGACGACCCGGAGCTTCGCCAAGTGGTAGACCAGGACCAGTGCAAAGTGGCAGGCCTGGTGCATCGCCAAGTGGAAGGCCAGGTCAATCGCAGAGTGGAAGAACAGGAACAGTTGCTAGTGGGAAGCCATCAGGGCCGGCAGGAGCCAGATCAGGTGCCAGGCCTGGTCATAAGCAGGTGGGTTAAGGCATGTGATGCAATAACATTTGCCATAACATTGTATATAAAAGGATTGTCTTACAGAAAAGTTATTCTTGAATGGTAGGAGTGGTTAAAGCATGGCCTGAAAAAATGTTTTTTTCCCGGCAAGCGATTCCAAATTTCCCTCCAAAATGGAATGCATTTCTTAATGAAAGAGTAACATTTCCCTCCAAATGACAAAATTTCCCTCCAAATGCTCAAATTTCCCTGCAAGGAGCTTTCCGTATTGCCTACTTTTTCAGCCTGTGGGTTAAAGTATTACAGGAGTGACTAAAGTATTACAGATTTAGAGAATAAATACAGCTGTATTTATTCTCTAAATCTGTAATATTTTGTTGTGTATGTTTTGCTGTTCATGTTTGGTTGTGTTTTGTGTTTACAAGAATGTTTCAGTAGTGTCATTAAATGCTGGCTGGTATGTTTCATTTCATTTTAACAGGCTCCTGGTCCCCAACGACCTCCCCAACAGAGAGGACCCCAGCCACAGAGAGGCCCTCAACAACAGAGAGGCCCTCAACCACAAAGAGGCCCTCAACCACAGAGAGGCCCTCAGCCACCAAGAGGACGTCGACGTTCACGCAGTTCAAGTCGCAGTAGCTTTAGCAGTCGGTCTACCTTTAGTAGTATGAGTAAATCACGCTCTCGCTCCCGAGGGCGCTCTGGCAGTAGTGACTCATCGTTTTCAAGTGGTTCTTCCAGTCTTAGTGGGGATTCGGACGATATGTACGCTCAGTTGGCTCACACTAGCAGGAGTAAAAGTAAGTATTATGATCCTATTTTGATTGACACAATAGAAGTTTCTGGAAGATCAGAGACATTCATTCAAAGAGGTAATGGCAAGACTGTTTATATTTGCACAAATGTCTTGAACCTGTGCAATATTTATTATTATGTTACATTTTATTTCAATAATGAACTCAAAATTAACTTCCATCTGCAAAATACCCCTCTTTTGATGTGCTGCATTGCATGTGTGATCAAGCAAAATCAGCCTGAACTGATGCTGAAAATGTCACATTTTTAGTTTTCTATTTGATTGTATAGGCTATTTGCAATGCAACATTTTGCAGAAAATCTCATTAAGAATGGACAATTCATTCTAAAGATATGAGCACATTAACGGGTTATTAAAACAAGAGAAAACAAAAAGAAATTCTATCCTTTGTCTGGTTATATCTTAAATTTAATATTTGCGACCCTCTGACTGATTTTGCTTGATCACATTACATGTATAATGTTATGAACTTGCAAAGATTTTTTGAAAAATGACCTCTTTAAAATGAATTTCTTAGCTATTCCAAACATCGAACATCTGTACAAATTATTATTTTACTAAAGGTGACTCAAGCCCAACAAAACCAGTAAGAAAACCAACCGTGGCTCGACCACCGAATGCGGCCAAAAAGGGTCCAATGCCTCTTTCACCGAGGAAAGCGCCCCCTTCTGCTGCCTCATCAAACAGGAAGGGAGGACTTCCAGTCTCGCCAAGGAAAGGAACCACACCTTCAGAGCCTCCGAAGCGACCACGCCCAGGCCCTGTCAGGCCACCACCATCTTCTTCAAAAGATGGGCCATCACAGCAGCCGCACCAGCTGCGTCCTAGTGGAGAGAAGAAACGTTTACCGGGTCCACAACCCAAACCAGTGCAGTCTTCATCAGGACCTTCAGAGCCTAGGTTAGTAAAGCATTTTAAAGCTGGCCTACCACTTTGTTAGTTCACCACTGAGGAACTGGACATAAACCTGTTCACTGAGGCATGAGGTCAAGGTTATGGAATGTACACTACAGCTGTTCGTTTCACCATTAGGTAGTCCTTGCATACTTTCTTGCGGAAGGCCAACCTCATGTGACGTGCGTCCATTGCTACCTTCAAGATCACAGACGGGCATAACTTGTCAAGTATTTTAAGAGGTGGGAACCATGGAACTAAGTTAAATTCATTTTATTCTAGAATTTGAAACAAGAGGACAAAATCTTTACCAGGGTTGCAAAATTGCATTGGCTTTTTTTCAGTAAGATGTAATATATAAATTTTGTGAGAATGGAATGACTGTGACATAAAACACAGGAATAACACACCTTAATGATTTAATGGTGGTTTTGACAACACTTTCCAGGTGATGTACTTAAAGATTTAGAAAATGTTTGCAGAAGCTTCAGATGCTTGATGCTATTTCATATCGCAAATTTGTTTGGCTCTGATTCTTACCAATATGTTAGTTAATATTGAAAATTGAGTTTAAGTGTATGTTAAATGTTTATTTTGTTACAGATCCAAGTCTACATCACAACCAGTGGCAGCAGCAGTTAATAGGTCAGCTCCACTCAAATACAGCGCCCATAAAGACATTAAACTTACATTAGTCAAAAAGGTATGTATTGGTGCTGGTGCTGCTGGTGCATAGTTACACAACAAACAATTCAAGATACTGATATAAAATTAAATGAAGTGATCCTATCGATGTATAAAATTAACAATTTTCATGAAAACTAAATGGCCAAGATTCATGTTTTTATAGCTGTACTGTTCATTTTCCTAATCTTCCTTAAAACATTATTAATTAAAGAAGTTCTGGACAAACCTGCTGAGATTTGGCACCAATGTTTGTTTATGTCTGGCGTTTCTCTCGGTCAGTCAAACCAACCAAATGAACATTATCTCGTGACGTAGTTTCCAAACAAGGTAAAATATTAATGAGCCGAAATGCGCCACTTTCTGACAGGCATGTCTCCCAGTCTTCTATATTTAGTACAGCTTTAGCGGCCGTACGGTAATATTGAAGACTGGGGGATGTACGTAGTCTATGTGTAAATTCAATGAAAGCAAAGGTTGTGGCATCATTCTGGAATACCCTCCACTATAACACTTTATTCTGTAAAACGTAGTGTGTGAAGGGTACAATGAGAAGGGTATTACATAGTTATTCCAGGTTTTGATTCTCAAGCCATAGATTTTCTAGTGCAGGGATGATAATCTCTATTGAAATGTCGTTAAGAACTGATACTATGTGTGTTTCATAGCACCTGTATGGCATGGCATGTTTGAAAAGAGCGGGAATTAGTATGGGCATTGGTAGTCTCTTGCGACAACAGCATGGCCCTTGTAGTGGCTGTTGTGACACAAAACTAACTTTAAAAATGAGATGGCACAGTGAAAGTGTAAATACTTCTAACAATTTCAACATATTAAATTATCTCATACATTCACCGTGTCCGATTGATTTTAACTATATGATTATTGTGCATATCTTCTCCATCCAGTGTTTTATAGAACTAAACTTGAACCCACGCACACAATGGAAATTGTGTGCATATTGTTCAGATCGATACTAATCGATGCAATCGTTCAGGTAACGAGAGTGTATATTTATTGATGACTTGTTGTTGAGTTATTTCTTGACAGGGATAAAAACTACACATTCTTTATCTTGGTCCGAAACACACATAGCTTCAAACGACTTGGTGCACATAAGTATCCCTGTACTAGAAATTCATTGCTCAAACCATGTAGTTAGCTTGTCACTAGTTGTAAGCTTGCTACAAAATCAACCAAATCAAATAGCCTGTCCTGGTATTTATCGTGTTTAGATGTTGGTGCAGAAGGTCATACAGGCGCCAATCTTGTGAGTGAGTACCTATTTCAGTTGATAAGACATGTATGATCTTTTCTCACATTTGTGTTTTGCTTTTGATTACAGCCAAGCGGTGATAAAAAGCGCCCTGCAGAGCCAGGGAGTAATTCCGTCCCTGTTAAAAAGCCTCGTACAGGGCCAATGCCACAAGAGAAAACCAATCCGGGTAAGAAATAATTTATTCGACAAGAGGGATAGACACCTTTCTATACATTTTTTTAAAAATGAAGGCAGGTTGGCAGGGGTTCCTTCTGACAGGCTCCTTTCAAAAAACCCATTTGAAGCATGTATAGTAGTTGTCCTCCCTTTCTGGGGTTAATGGAGGCGGATTAAGATAAAAAGCAATGGATTCCAGTTAATTGCTGAATTTGATTGACAGTTATTTGATACTAACCTTTTTGGTTATTCCCTAATATTGTTCAATGTCTCTGACACTACATCTTTACCTTCTTTTCCTCAGAACGTAAATCCGCCAAACCAGCTCCAACCAAAAAGCCAACCAATCCCACATCTGACCCCAAACCTGTCAAACAAACCAAACCGACTGTCAAACGACCGCTATCACCCGGTGCAGCCACCAATAAGTTACAGCCACCAGCCAAGGTAGCTGCTAAACCAGCAGCCAAGACAGCGACAGCAGCTGCAGCGAAGAAGGGAACGACGGTGAACAGACGAGATGAGCTGTTGAAACAACTGAAAGCAGTGGAGGATGCCATTGCCAGGAAGAAAGCAAAACTTCCTAAATAATTGTTTCAATCAAAGAATATATTTTTTCTGTAGGTAGCAATGAAATTTACATGGCATTATTGGCAAAAGCTGCCACCCTATATTAAAGGTAGATGTTCCGATTTTCAACTTGAAGTTTTCTATTCTACATGAAAGGTCATCCTTTAAAAAGTTGTGTTCCAAAGTTTGAGTTGCATAGCTCTAATGGTTCTTATTTTAGACGCACAAGATGCTGTGAACTGTACCCATTGAGTAGTACACAAACTATATCGGTGGTTACCACCATTCGCGGTAATTCGACGTTATTTCATCGATTTCTCCGTAATTATACCGATTTAGGCCGTCAAATTTCAGTATGATGATGAGAAAAATACGAGCTTTCATATGATATGAAAATCTCCGTATGTTTGAAATAATTCTGTGTTACGAAAATGTGATCGGGTCATCTACCTTTAATCTCAATAATCCGGCAAAAGTGTTCAGGGGATCCAACCACATGTATCAAGTCTGGGTGTGACTGTTGAATACAACATACATTCATGGAAACAATGCTAGATTGTTAAACAAGTCCACAAGGCAATCAAGTGTAACAACACTGTCTAAACAGGATTTGTATCTAGTCTATGATGTATGGTACATTCAGTAGTTACGCCCAAGTATTTGATGGAATAGATTGCATGGCAATGGTTTTCATCAATACTCATTATTCTTTCCTGTAATTGATGCTCACCTTAAACCTGAAGTATAATTTTTCCACAAAACTCAGAGTTTAAAACTATACATCATCGCTGTTCTGTCAAAACCTTGTATCTCCATCCGGCCCTTCGTCATGTATTAAGTAATACTTGCTATTTAAATAACCTTTGGCCAGTCTGCCCCAACAAGTTCACGGGCCAAAACACTAGTAAGTGCTCTTAGCCTCTTGCCCCAAAACACATATAAAGCAACACTTCCTATTACCAATCTACAACAGTTTCAAAAGTCGATGTTAACAGGGGTCATTCCAAAACAACACACACTGCAGCTGCGATCACATAAACACATAATCTGTGTGGTGCGGTTCAATCAGCGTGCTGGTTTCCATAGCAGTGTGGTTTATCTCAAATTAACAACGCTTTGCTATTGTACTTATGGGGGAGTTTATATGCTTATTGTCAATAAATATATGCGATTATGTTGTTTCGAGAATAATCAGACAAATCAATGCATGTGCGCTGATGTTGTGTGAACAATGGCACCACTGTGATTGTGAGCATATCAACATCAGCGCAAGACCACTAGTGCATTGATTTTCCCCATTTTTTCATAAAATAAACAAAACATATGCACATGTTTGACCTGATTCATACACGGCACAATACAAATCGAATCTTATTAATAGAGAGTAAAATAATGGTAACAAGTTTGCTTACACCCACGGTAAAATTTGGCGAACCCACGCTGCATGATTGAACAACGAAGCAAAACAAAGCATGTGGTGCCAGCACTGCATGCAGAGTGCAATTAGACATTTTCAATACACTCTGCATATTTCAGTTTCCTGTTTTCTTATTGGTTCACAACTACTGAGCGTGTATGAATTAATTTTGATCTAGAATCTAAAACTGTTAAAACCAAACCTGTACTAAACACTTTCCACGCGGCAGTCGTCTGCAGACGACAGTTCCAAAATGTAACAAAATTTATTAAAAATATCAATATTATTGAATTTTATCACCATGAGAAATGCATTTAAATAAGTAAAAACATGCTTACTAATTATTCAGTAATCCTTGAGATAAACTTTGAAAATTGGTAAAGGTTTCTGAAAAATCTGTTTTGTATATTCTAAAACTAATAGTCTCTTGGAAAGTGCTTGATTTGATTTGATTTGATATTTTGGTAATAATACATAATATTTGTGGCTCCTAATAAGATTTTTTTCTCATTGCCCCTACCCACATTCTCATAACGAGAAAATGTCATTTTTTGGAAATACAAATTGGGGTTAATAATGGTTTTATGTCGGTGTTATATTATTATCAATATAAATGTTGGTGTATGTGTAGTTAAAATATCATGTTACATTTAATTGATTTTCAAAAGTTTTTCAATAAAGGAGCATGCACTACATAAGTGATATTAGTTTTTGACTCTGTATGTTGTATATTTTATCCATTTTGATATAAATGCTGCAAAAAAAGAAAGTCCACACTATAGAGAGGTCATAACTTTGAACTGTTTTAAGAATTTGGTTACTATAATTTGACACCTTGTTCGCTTTAAAATACTATAAATGGTCCAAATTTAATAAAACTAAGCAGTTTCAAGTCTCACAAATTTCAAGATGTCATGCAATGAAATGCATGCACACCGTAACGCTATGGAGTATCAATCGGAACACTGGTACTACTGTAAGCATGAAATGTTCGCAGCATTAACATTTCACGAATCACTGACTTCTGCCTTTTTCGCGGCATGACAATTTCGCGAATGTGTTGAGTAGTCATTACAGGACAATTTCGCGAGTCAGCTGCACTTCCGAAATTTGCAAAATGTTGATGCACGCGAACATTTAATGCTTTACAGTATATGCATGGGATGTGCACCTGGGATATTCAATTCAAATTTCATAATCATATAATTTGTCACATTTGAGACTGCATGATTCTTTTCAAAGCGTCGTCGTAACTCTTGAACGATTTACTGTCTTTGGTAACAGACTAGGTACCAAAATGAAGCTAACAAAATGTGATCAATTATATCCTCATAAAATGACAAGATTAAAGTTATTGCCTGCGTCTCTTATGAGTGTGGACTTTCTTTTTTAGGTGATTATATTGCCAGGTCTATTTGATGATCATCTGACTAGTTCAAGCAAGCCATTGATTATTTTATTTGAAAGAACATTGAAATGGTTTGCTGAAGTTGTCTGACCTCAATTGTCACTGGATATGGGGTGGTCAGAGGTTCTAAAAAGAAAGCTAATGTATACATGCATGATATAAGAAAACATGAAGGTCTGAAAACTATTATGAAATGTGTACTGTCGCGGCAGAATGGCGCAGTTGTCGGTAAATGCATTTTGAGATACTGAAGAAATTAGGCATGGAAAAATAGAGAACATTTCAAAATAGGTTTTCTTCATAAAATCAGAAAGCAGTCCCCAATTTCAACTACAAATATGTTGTTTTGAAGCATTCAAAAAGATCCTTTTGTTGGTATTAAGATCTTAAATTTTTATTTTTATTTGAGAGACAACTGGACCCTTATTCTGCGGCTGTACACCAATGTGTTATTAGGGTCGTAATGAGAAAGAAATGTAAAGGTAGGCGGTTTCTTTTGTGTGGTTATTTGATGGCAGCTCATTCATTGGGTTTTGAACTGTTGCAGACCTAACCCCCCAAGGTGTCGTTTGGGGAATAAAACTGAGAAAAATGGGTTAAATGAGGGGAGGAAAGACTGGCTCTGCCGGCGCCGGGAATGGAACACAGGTCTCCTATGTATAAGTCCAACTCCTACATAAGCAAGCCGTGAAGTATTGGCTTTCGAAAATACATATTATAGGCTCATCATGCCACAATCTCACCTTATTAGGGTTAATATGAAAATGCACAAAATAGTGATTGTCAAAAATAAAAGAGTAACAGCAATCCGCTTTGAAAATTGAAACAAAAATATTGTTGACACCAGTGTTTGAAGCTAATTTTAAGATGCAAATATTTGTGAGGCATGAACTGACAATACTTTGTCAATATGTCAGGAATCAGAAACATGATTTTTATGCTACATTAGCAGGGTCGCAAAAGAAATTGTTATCCTTAAATCGATTGAAAATGCAAAGTGGGGAGCGTAGTGAGGCGTAATTCTCCCATCGCCAAATCCCATGGTCTATCTTTAGAAACATTTTTGAGTATTTTTAAGTTTTTGGTCCGAAAAGGTAAAATGTTGGTCCAAGAATTTATAAGTTTTTTTCGATGGACATTGTTTTTTAGTTTTAGGTGTTTTTGCACTTCATTTTTATTTCTATAAAGATATACTGTAAAAGTGGTAATTTTTGTGCGATTCATTTTCGTGCTGTTCTGCATGTTTTTGAATTCGCTTCATCACTTAGAACTATACACATGGAAAAAAGTATCGCACCACTTGTTGTATATATGCAAAAGTCCTATCTCAACATTTGAATATATATTCACTCTTTGCACAGATCCTCCATTTGGGAGGAGAGCCTAGAACTGGAATCAGATTGAATGAATGAGAATGTTGCATCATTACACATTATCTCGCTGCATGACCACATCATATTGTGCAGAGAGAGTCAAACTAGTTACATAATGTTATGGAATAGTCTAATTCAATGTGGATTATGTGGTACCAGTTTGGGGCTCTCCTCACAAATGTTATAGACAGGGAAAAAAATACACGAGGGCTCCGGGGTGATTCACCCCCAAAATGTGTAAAATGGCCCCCCTGAAGGCAATGGCGAGGGTGAAAAAAATGATAAAAATCCATGAAATAGCCCCCGTGAATTTTCAGCAGAGGATTCCCTTTATTGGATAAATATCCCTTTTCGTCCCTTCGTTTCAAGCCATTGTTGCCATTTGAATTTATTCTTTAAGCCAATCGATCTTTTTATCATCAGCATTCCTTATCAGAGCTAATCCTGACGAAAGCTTGACAGATTAAAATTTGTCCGATGGCGAACCTGCTAAAAATTGTACTTATACATTTAAAACATTTTTATTGATACGAAAAATTAGAAAATATCAGTTTGTAAGTAGCCCTCGTCTTGCTGAAAGTAGCCCCCCTTAACACCATCACGAGGGCTTTTTTTCTTGAGAAAATCCACAAAGAGCCCCCCTGAAAAAAATATTATTTTTACCCCTGGTTATAGACCGGCTTTCCCAGCTATCCATGCACACATCTAACATGGCCAAAAAGGGTTTGTCCTAATGACTTTCATCCATAGCTTTTCAAAATACACATCCATCTTGGGTTTTTTCAAGTTCTGTTTTGTAATCAATTTTGAATCATCAAAATGAATTAGGGGAAAGTAGTGATTCAAACATAAGTTCATAATTGTTAGAATTCTTCATGAACTTTTAATTTGTGTTTGCAATCTTAGTACAAAGGCATTACCACCGAAATGCATCTAGTCTAGTTCACTTATCCCTTTTATGACACATTATAAAAAGTACTAGTTTATGATAATAAATCTTTGGATATTAACCCCCTGGGCACTACTTGTCTTTCGTACAATAATTCCCATTGGTCAATTACATGATATAATCATTTTGATGACCAATTACAGTTTTGCTTATAAATATTTTATGCTAATATTGTAAAATTTTAATTATTCTAACAATGTCTCTGATTGGCACAATATTTGACACATTCTAAATTTCAACCAATCGGCCGGTAGTTCTCAGGGGGTTAACAATAATAAGGGACACAGTGGCTTTGGATGTTTTTTCAGGCAACATCATGAGATTTTACTTTTAATTGATGTGAATTGGTTTGTATAATATTGTACAGGATGAATTATGATGCAAGTGTAATAACACTAACTTTTAGAGGGCTGTTCTACCAAGTGTGAAATTTGAAAATAAAAGTTCAAAATCACAACCAAATGGATTTGTTGTTTGTTTATCTGACAGCTATATGTGACTGACCCATCACATTAAAACAGACCAGTTGTCCCCAGAAATGAAACTTCTATCTTGTTTTAAAGCTATTTTTGCATTGAAATTGTACCTATTTTAAAATAGAAGCGGGAACGCAGATTTTATGCAACAGTTTTTTTCTCTGAACCGCTTTTTCTTTCTTTCTGCAAATAAGGTGTGCTAATAACGGGTCTGTTTTGATGTGATAGGTCAAATATCTGTTGAACAGTAAAACCTTGATCACAGCAATTGTTTTTTTCCTGTATTCCACTTAGGTAGTTAACAAATACAACATGGTCCGCGTCGGGAGGTAGTCACCTGTCATCCAAACCAAGGGCCAGTAGTTTGCACTACTTTCCCGAAAGAAACCATGTTGTATTTGTTTTATTACACCTCATACATATTTCATTGTCTAAACTAAATTAAAAATCGAAAAAAAGCTTACGTTGCTCCCGCGTAGGCTCGTAGTCGTAGTAGTAGGCCTATGCCTGCCTACCTACAGTACACACAGCAAGCGGCGGACTCAATTTCCCTGGCAGAAGAACAATATCATTTAAACCCGTTTCCTAGTTCTTCACAATCATTGCTGCAGACTGTCACGGATTTTGATGCAGCATAATTATCCAAAAGCAGCCTAAAATCTGCGTCTGTTTAGTTCGCGAATTTCTTCGGCAGATGTTTTGCAGACGGCGCCATGTTTGTTGTTGTCAAGCAACCTCGTACTTGTCATCACCGTTTAACATGTACGTAATATTCATAGGCTCTAGAATTGATTCGGGTGACGGTGTTGATCAGCGGGAAGTAGTTCAAAACTATCGCATGTTTGGTAGTACAATAAACCTAAACAAACATTCGATAGGTTTTTTTTTTATCCGACTAGGTTAAAAATGAACCAATCAAAAAAGAGTATACCCTTATAAATATGTATGAGGTGTAATAACAGAAAATACCATACAAACAGGCAGGCGGCCTGGAAGAAATGTTGATTTCCCGGCAAGCTAACCCAAATTTCCATCCAAATTTTATAAATTTCTCACTATTTCTTATCTTATGGAAGGGCAAAATGTCCCTCTAAATGGCCAAAGTTCCCGGCAAGGAGCGTCCCAATTTGCCAATTTTTTCCAGACCTGCAGACAGGTTTGTAAATTATAAAAAAACAACTTGTTGAAGAAAAGAGATGTGGTATTGCCCATGTCTCTCCTGATTTTTGACAGAGCATTTATTCTCATCATTTCTAATTTTTTCACATACATACACAGATTCTTGCCTTAAAATAGATCTTATGCCCATTACATGCTACCCAATAGACTAAGGACAGGGAAAATACTCAAAAGCGCAAAAGCACCAAAAAAAGCACCTTTTGCCCAAAATAGCACTTTTTGCTCAAAAAAACACTTTTTCATCACACAGCATTTTTTTCTTCAAAATTGTCTAAATATTTAACAAATAATGTCCATCTACCTAAAAATCAACAAGTTACATACATAACTGTGGAAGTGTTTATTCTACACTTAGTTTAGTTTGAATGTAGTTTTGAATGAAAAATGATGGTTTTGACAACGAAAAAAGAAATACGTCAACATGGAAACATGGAATATAATCGCTTTTGGATTTATTTTTAACGCATATGGCATAATTTTGGTGAATAAAAGCACCTTTTACTAAGAAAAGCACCTTTGGCTCCAAAAAGCACTTTTTCCAAAATCAAGCAGCACTTTTAGTGCTTTTAAAAAGCGTAAAATCCCTGTCCCTACAATAGAACATGTCACATCTTGTTGATGAACAATGATAAGTGACCGGTTCCATTCCATGTGAGAAAATGCATTAACTGCTGTTGTTACAGATCCCGTTACAGATGATTGGTTTGGTTTATTGTATGGTTTATAATGGATACTCTCTTCAAATACGGCACATACCGGTAGGCAAGCTGTTGTTTGACATGAGATTTGGGGGAACGCCGGCAGACAAGCTTTTGTTTGCTTGCCTGCTGTAACGTTACAGGTGAGTGAGGTGACATGATCGTCTATCGCAGATTATGGCGACTTTAGTCGCTCCCTCCTACTTGAAATTCAAACAAACAGTCACTAACAAATTTGATTGAAGACATCTGCAGTGCTTCAGGTAGTTTGGGACCCTGCGATCTGTAGCAACCTGTCCTGAATTTAGGCAAGTCACTGCTTGTGATTTGCAGTTGGTGTGACAATTAGGCAACAACAAAAAAAGTTGACTTGCCCTTTCAGGGTCAAAGTCAGGGTCGGACGGTCGGATTTTTTATTTATTTTTTTAATTTTTGAAAATTGACTGCACAAAAACACGTTTTAAACAATATTTTTTGATTTTTTTTTTTTTTTTTGATTTTTAAACAAGCAGATACTACTCAAAAACACGTTTTCATCTTTCTTTATTGTCATGTGCTTCTTTCAAAAAAAAAATTCTTCTTTTTTTTCAACCTTTTTTTAAAAAAATAAAAAAATAAATAAAATAGCGACCCTAGATTTCCGAAAATTCGGGTCGGTCGGAAAGGGCAAGTCAACTCTTTTTTGTTTGTTTGCCTTACGTAAAACACATGTCATCGGGAACGACTGGGACCTTCTTTATGCAGCGAAACCAATAGCAATTAAGTCAATTGTTCCTCTAGTATAATATTGGAATAGGTACTGTCACTGGATAGGTTGCAGTTGTCTGTAAAATGCATTTTGAGATATTAATGGAACATGGAAAAATAAAGAAAATAAACACAATTTTACAGTAATTTTTCTTGCACCCGCACAAGTGCATCTTGTTTTCAAAACCAAGTTGAAGTTAGAAACTGTTTAAACGTTGCAGAAATTATGTATTTTCGTTACTGACTTTGTGTGAAAAAAACCAGTCAATCACATTTTTTGTTTGTCTTTAGTGATACGTTTCATTGCACAACCCGATTTGTGTTTGTCAACAAGCATACCGATTTATAACACTGCACAAAATGCATTTTCACACATTTGAGTACTCCACCAACAAACCTTTCATAATTGTATTCAAATTTAGAACATCGTAAACAATTCATAGCATGGGTCAAGTAAATGTTTTACTTTATTCCCATGTTAACAAGAAAGGATGGATTAAATTTTCATTATGTCACAAATTTACTCAAGTTTTTACATTTGAATGACACACATTTTACAATCTTATGCATGTTTCAGGTCATTTCGTGTACAACGTGAAACAGATGCATTGTTAAACTGTTCACCAAAGGCAAACAAAATGGTATTGACTTTATTTTGGTTTAAAACAACATGGCCTCTTTCCTCTATTGTAGTGTTTTACTCCCCTTGTATGTGATTCCTTATTTTACCCCATCACTCCAGTCCAAGGGATACTTCCTCTAGTGAAACACTTCAACTTGAGATACATAATAAGTTTATTTATATGATTAATGCATTTTATTTTCACATTTTCAATGTTACTTTTTACACAAAAAAATATGTAAACCAAGTGTTTTGAAAGTAGGATTATGTTAAGAGTTTTTGAGGCAGCTATAGCTTGCGAGGTCATGATTAAAAATCTGCAAATATTCTCAGTCTACATCTACATGTATAGTGTATTCATAAGATAACATATTTATAGGATAGGTTGCATGCAGTTAAGATCATTTTTTGCTCCTACATTAGGCACTGTCAACAATCACTTCTTCTTAACTGTTTTCACATCATCCTCATCATCTTCATCTTCATCTTCGGATGCGTACAGCTTTTTCTCATCCTCCATATAGATTTCTTTAAGCTGTTCTAAAGTCATGTCACCTTGTAGCTTATCATAACCCTTCAGGTGTAGCATGTCATTAGGATTTAAAAACAATGCGTCGTTAATGAGCAAGGATTTTTCTTTAGCAACGATTGATGCAAAAAGGCTTGGAACGGTGGGAACCTGTACGTCATCCGGTGTGAACTCAAGGTTTTTTTGCTGTAAGGTGATGCTGTATGTGTGCACTGTGTACGTGTCGGTATCCCGATTGAAATAGATTTGTGTGACATAGCCCTTTGTGATGTAATGCAGCAGGAGCGGAGTGAATATGGTAAACATTGCCATGGTAGAGAGGATTACATTAACGGCAGTGTTGTCACTGTAGAGCATTGTGAGAGGTATTATTGAACAACCCATGATGCTGGTCGATAAGGAGAAAGCCTTGAGCACTCTCACCATGATGTTCATGTTGCCTTGATAGATGAGTGAACCTTTTGATTCGTCACTAGATGAGGACAAAAGGGTTGAACTAGTGGAAAATGGATGGCTGCAATTCTGTAATGGGAAGAAACAATACGACACAACAATGATGAATAAATAGCATTAGCATGACATGACGTTCACAGTTCATCTTTGTTCATCATAATTGTCCATTATAGGTAGGTGTTCTGATTTCTGGCCTGATTTTCAACTTGATGTATTCTATTCTACATGAAGGGTCATCCTTAAAATAGTGATATTCCAAAGTTTGAGTTGCTTACTCCAATGGTTCGCTAAATGCTCCACACTTTGCATGCAGAATTTGCTATTCAATCTCAAAGTGTATAGCAGTTTTATGCTATGCATTTCAATGTAGCAGTTTATTGTAGGGTTTTGTTTTGATATCAAAACATAATATGTTGATATGAAGAAAAAAATCTTAAGTGATCAGAATATAGGCCTACACCTTTAAGTGTGAATTTGAACTTTTAATTTTGACATCAATTTATAATATACCTAAACATTTCATCTGTAACTGGATGGAAGAATAAGACTTAATAATAAAAGTAATAAGTAGACATAGCCCTATCAATTTATCAAGATATTTATATATTGCACCGACAGTAGTGTTTGTTTGTTGTGTTTAAATAGGGGGATAAATTGATTTGACACTTAACAAACGATTTGACTATTGAAAAACATTCAATTCATGTAGAACACCGTACGGTGGCGTACGGTTTATACATAGCTACGAAAACAAGCATAGACAGTCTGCGTCATATTTCCACCATATTAGCAGGAATAGGGCGATCTAAATTCAAGCAGTATTTCTTGGAAATAGAAACAAGTTTATATATTTAACCAAGGTATATTTAACTGTTTGAATATTAAACATGATATTTGAAGCAAAAGATCGACTAATTTTATTCAGAAAATTTGAAAAAATATTTATGAAAATCCGACGCCGACTCATACGCTTTCATTCTATAGCTCTCGCACAGAGAGCTAGGATTCAGACAGACATGACAGAGCTATAGTTAAATCAAATTGGTGAGATATATTTGGTTTTTTATCTATCCGCGCGCAAAAGTAATCCAAGCGTATTAGCGTGAGATGTTGACATTATACCGTTACGCAAGCGTCATGCAATACAATGACACTGCGACATTGCGCCATATAATTCGCTAGCTCGTTCATGTAGCGTAGACAGTCGGCGTAGTGTCGTTCCTTCCACTGGAGAGGAGATCAGTGATCGTATCGGAACAAAGTCTGAGCCACCTCGGACTAATAATATTGCGCCATGCCCATGGCGGTAGTTTTGTGCACGACGCTCTTCTGAATTCATTCGCTGCTGTAAACAGGTTTCGCCAATTTGGAACTGACTGAACTGTAGCCTGTACGTTTAAAATTGATTGGATTGATGGAACTTGGATGGAATTTCCATCCAAGTTCCATCATTCATCAATCCAATCAATTTTAATTTATCCCCCTAAAAATTTAAATTAGCCTACCAGATCACAGAATAGCCTTAAAAGCTTACCTCGATTGATTTTGCCATGCTATCCGGCCGTATGGAATGTATGCCTCGGGTTTGAGACATACTAAAAATACCACTAATGCTATTTATTCGGGCTATGGGTTTATTCAGCTTCAACGGTCCGTGTAGTGCTGTCACGGTTAAGCTTACTTGACTAGCCCGGTGTTTGTGTCGAAAGAAACCTCTCGTGCATACCCTTCCCACGCCAATGCTGCGGCCTAACGTAATATAGCGGGTAAACACTGCCGCCATGTTTGATTTTAATTATCTTAATTCGAAATAACTAAGTTCAAAATCATCTAAGAGAGTAACAAATCTGCGCCTTTCTTCACGCTGTTTTCGTGATCATGGAGGCTGCCATATTGGATTTCGTTAAAAACTATCGTGATGTCAAAGCATGCCTCATTAGTCAAAAGTTTTATTTCACGAAATATTCTCCAATCAAATACCGTGTTACTCCTATCAAATTTTCCCACAATGCACTACCTTTAAACTCTGTCTCTGTCTGGAAATGCTTACGAGATCAAATAACTACGAGTACAAGATTTGGTTAGAGATCAAGTTGCAGCAATTACACGTGAAAACCAGGGTGGAAACTTATATCAGTCGAGTAATGCTCTCTGCTGCTGCTGTCCACCGTCAAGGTATAATAGTTAACCACCTTTCCTCCTGTAAAACGGCGTAACATAATGTAATGTTTAGAACTTAGAAATAGAAGAGTAAGCTTAATGATTAGAATGATGACTGATCGTTTGTTTAGAGGGTACTCGAGAGGCAGAGAGAGGGTAGCCTACTTACTAAGTTACTTTGGAAATTCATAACATTTTCCTTGGTACCGAGGGCGAGGAATTTCATGAGGGGTGAGCGTGTAGCAGTGTATTTTATACACCTTTATTTAGTTATTTTATTCTGGCAACACCGACTCCCTTAATGTATTCATTTATTCAGATCATATATCCCTGTACCATTTGCAATTCTAAAGGCCTCAGTTCGATTCCTTTGTTTGGTGTTCATTGAAGCACGTCCTAGCTTGGCTTGTAAAAGCCCAAGCTATGTCTATGTGGAATTGCCACATAGACAGGCATTCTGTTCCCTGGGTTGGTTGGGGCAACAGGCGTGTTTGTTGCACAACCAGGACTATTATTATTTCATCTTTTAGTTGGCGTAATTTCTATTTCTGTTCATGAATTTATCAGAAATAAATAGAAGTAAAGTTATATGATTTCGCCACGTGACCAGTATACCAGTGTCTTATCCCTCGTAGTCAGTGAGTACAAAAACCGTCTCACAATTTGGTGGCATTCACCATTAGAATTATATTAAATTCAAGACAACAAAAGTAGACATGATGATTGATTTTCTTTGACTATTGCAATGCTTCTCATGGGTATTTCTTAAAATTAATAACTGTAAAAATTGGCATTAACAAAAAGGCATTTCTGCAAAAAGCTGATCATGGTAAACATGAGCAATTTTAAATATGAGTATTGTGTAACTCACATAATTGCCTAAAAATTGAATGGTCATTACAGGTGAATAATGTTGAATGAAACATATTTTCACCAGAAATGGGAATTAGGATTGATCCCATTGTGATGAATATTAACATCATCACTCACACACATTACTTTTAGGACAAGCCATGATATTATGAAATGCAAACATTGAATCCTAAAATTACAAATTTCAAACACTAATTTCACACAAAGTTCAGTTGATTGCACACTTGCGTGTGCGCGAAATTGTTCATTTCATCATTCAACACAGAATAAGTATCTAGAACATCATCGTGTGTATAGTTATACTCACTTACAAGACAGAAAATGTCTCGCCCAACAAGTGTGCAATCAACTGAACTTTGTGTGAAATTAGTGTTTGAAATTTGTAATTTTAGGATTCAATGTTTGCATTTCATAATATCATGGCTTGTCCTAAAAGTAATGTGTGTGAGTGATGATGTTAATATTCATCACAATGGGATCAATCCTAATTCCCATTTCTGGTGAAAATATGTTTCATTCAACATTATTCACCTGTAATGACCATTCAATTTTTAGGCAATTATGTGAGTTACACAATACTCATATTTAAAATTGCTCATGTTTACCATGATCAGCTTTTTGCAGAAATGCCTTTTTGTTTGTAATTCAATTAACCAATTTATGGTATTTAGTGCTTTTAAGAGCACTGAAGTAATGTCAAATATTTTAGTTTTGTGATCAATGCTTGTTCTATACAGTAGAATTCCTGCTACACGTAATGGCAATTTCAATCATTCGTTATGGTAAGGAGTGATCACTCAATGTTGGCAGTGATATCTGATTATCAATATCTATACTGCGCAGTATTCATGTAATACTACTTAGCTTTTGCATTTGCAAGCGAGATTTGTGATATCTGATGTACAATATCACTATTTATATGTGGCAAGCGATATCTGATTACCAATATCAATGCGGCAATAATACTTTAGTTTTGCATATGCGAGCGAATTGTGCTATGGCGCTAATTTAGGTGCTGTAGGCCCTATTTGAATTTTAGTTTAAAACATAATTGTGCGATATGGTTGAATCCGATCCAAAGATTATGTAGAATTTCGTCCCAATTGTTACTGATTATCATAATAATTGTGTGACACACTTTTTTGTTTTGTTTAGAGCATAATAATTGCGCGACAAGGTGAAGCCGGTCCGATCAATTCATTATGTCATATATATTTGATTCAATTAGATTGATTCTTGAATCAAGTTAAAAATCATGTTGTAGTTTAAGTAAGTTGTACCCATGAGACGCGACGCAGAAACGTTTACCATAGATAATGCATAGCATAACCATAACCAAACATAGCATAAACACATACATTTGCATAGCAATATTAGTTGTTTGTCCTTGTCTGTTTTCTTGTGCCTGTTTGATATTTTATTGGGTTGGTCCTTTTTGCCAACTCGCCATAGTTTAGGCCCTTCATAAAAAACTCATAGGTTAGGCTATTTAACTAATTTTTACAGTTATTAATTTTAAGAAATACCCATGAGAAGCATTGCAATAGTCAAAGAAAATCAATCATCATGTCTACTTTTGTTGTCTTGAATTTAATATAATTCTAATGGTGAATTTATTTCACTATAATAGAGTATACGATGGCACTTTGGTGTATTATTCGTTACCATGCATTTAAAAGTACTTTTAAAATTGTAGTGTAAGATGTGCTTATGATTTTGATATAAAACAAAAAATAACTTATGTTTTGCACTTGTATATTCACTTTTCTCTTTTGTTTACATGCCGAAAGTATTATTTGTCCCTCATCCTTACAAAAAAATCAAAACTTTTTGTGCACCAATTTAATTTTATCCAAATGACATTTTTGTGCGCTAAGTAGCGGTGAGGACACCTCTTTTGAAACTGTGTGCTATTGTAGCAGTGTATTTTATACACCTTTATTTAGTTATTTTATTCTGGCAACACCGACTCCCTTAATGTATTCATTTATTCAGATCATATATCCCTGTACCATTTGCAATTTTAAAGGCCTCAGTTCGATTCCTTTGTTTGGTGTTCATTGAAGCACGTCCTAGCTTGGCTTGTAAAAGCCCAAGCTATGTCTATGTGGAATTGCCACATAGACAGGCATTCTGTTCCCTGGGTTGGTTGGGGCAACAGGCGTGTTTGTTGCACAACCAGGACTATTATTATTTCATCTTTTAGTTGGCGTAATTTCTATTTCTGTTCATGAATTTATCAGAAATAAATAGAAGTAAAGTTATATGATTTCGCCACGTGTCCAGTATACCAGTGTCTTATCCCTCGTAGTCAGTGAGTACAAAAACCGTCTCACAAGCGGACCGAGGCCAGGGCGAGGGAGGAGGGAAGTCATGATGATGATGAAGTCTAGTTTTACTTAGTATTACTAATAATTGAACGAACAACACGCACGTAGCACAAAGATGATTGCGGCCAAAATTATCGCGCTCATGGTTGTGCGCGCTTCACACAATTTACATCCCAGTACGCTGCTGCAATGTGTTCGTTTCAATTATAAATCCGACTATTGTCTGACGGTGACATCACACATCCAGTATTAGTGTAACCAGGGGGGGGGGGGGGGGGGGGGGGGGGGCAGAATGCCCCTCCTGAAATAAAATTGACCAGGAAAATCGTGAAGGCAAAGGAAGGTAAAGAAAGGGAGAAGAGGAGACAAAGAGGGAAGGAAACTGACAGAAGGAGAAAGGAAGAACATTTTACTTAAAGGGACATTAAGTGGGGTTGACATTTTTAAATTTAAAAAAATTTACTTCAGAACTCATGATGAACATTAAAGATTGCCATTATTGTTGTTTCTACTAACAAAAACACAGCAAAGCTTGATTAAAACAATACCGTTGCTATTTATTGAAAAATGCTCCCTCTATGCAAATGTGGTTCACGTTATTTATCACGCGTACTGCAGGGGGATACTGTCTGACGTAAAATGCTGATCGGGCCCCGATCAGCATTTTTTTGAATCGACGTTTTGTTGTACAAAGAGGGCTGATTTTTCTTAATCCTTGTAGGTGTTCATACATAGGTAAGTTCATACAGGTAATACAATTGTATAAATATACTAATCCCAGTTTTTATAATTGAGGGCGCAGCCTCCAACACATCTCTTAGTGCCCCTTTAATATGCATATTAATTTCAATATTTCATTATTTAAGCTTAAAGCAGGCCTACCACTTCGATAGATCACCACAGACGAACTGGTCATACACCTGTTCATTTGATGACATACTACAGAGTTAACATGGAGAAATTGTAACCTTGTAAAATTCCCAAGAGAACTGGATGTGGCTAGTAACTCAGAGTGGTAGCTCCCCTTTAACATAACAAGGTGGCTTCAGGACAGTTTTCCATGACCGATTTTAGTTCAAAAACTCAAAACTTTTGTGCGCTCCACACGAATACAGGTTTTAACATTATAATGACCCTCAAACCACACCAAGAATTCTAAATATTATGTGGGGACGTTATTATACTGTACCTTTTTAGTGTTAAAAATCACAATTTGTGCGCGCTTCCCGCGTATTAGGACTTACTTTGTAGGTTCAACGTTTTAATATTTAAGATTGCCCCCCCCCCCCCCCCATCAAAAGAGTCCTGGATACGCCATTGGATATATACGATTTCCTGGATGAAAGAATGATCAAAAGTCAAAACCCTTACCCCATTTTTGTGGAATGGCCCATATGGGCCAAATTTGATGCTTTTGGAAGAATGTGAACCAAATATCCCGAACCCGCCCACGTTATGATTTGTTTGCCCGTGTTTGTGATTCGAAATCCCCAAAAAGTTCCCTTTTATAAACAACTTACTTTTGATTATTGATTTCACTCAAGTTCACACATTATCATTTACTGCACTGCAGCGTACCAAGACTGGGTGCCTTTTATGCAACTTTACAGGTCCCAGATTAGACCACCAACTCGCAAATTCAATTCTTTTTTCAATTTTTTTTTTTAGATTTAAATTTGATTAAAAGTGTCTAAATGTTACTATTTCTTGCTGGAAATGAATAAATAAGCCTAAATAAATGCTTTTAGACTATTTTCACACTAGAAACATTAGTTAAATTGACATATGGGCATACCAATTTTGTCTTGACATAAACCATATATTTTTCAGCCCAAAAAAAATTGGGAAAAAAAATTGAAAAAAAAAATTTGAAAAAAAAAATTGAAAAAAAATTGAAAAAAAAAGAGGATTTCGGACCGACCGACCCGAATTTAAATTGTTGGCACTTGAGGGCAACACAACATTTTTTTTTTTTGCCTTATGCTTCAACTTTAAAACTTGAGATATTTCGATGCAAAAGGTATTTTGAACAGCACTTTCACATGGCTATTTTACACTAAAACAACATTTTATCTGGTGTTTCGAAGTGATCTGAAGTTATGACACTCTATAGCCCACTTCTAGTATCAGAGCTGGAGAATTGAAGCACACTTTATAATTGGCGGCTTCATCGAAACTAGATGTACAAATACATCCCCCTAACCAGCCGAAGAAATGGTTTACATTTATCCATTGCATTATCACAGATCATACTGTAACTACTAATACACCACTGTAATATTGCATCATGTACATGCATTTTGTCTATAGACCAATAGACGTTATTCATAATTGGCGATTTTAGGCTCAAGAGGGAGACATACTCGATGTGACGTCACTAATCATAACAAAAGTGAGGCCAACAATGGTATATTACGTAAACATTGGTGTTGTGTGCCGAGTATGTCTCCCTCCTTAGCCTGAATTCTCCAATTATGAATAACATCTATAGCCTAGAGTTTGAAGGACACTGGATTGGGGCAGTCAGAGAGAGAGTTTAAGTGGTCATCATGTTGGAATCATTCAAGCCTATACTGATCACAATGTTAAAAGTTTAACTTTAATAATTAAATATTTATTTTTATTAACTAGACGGCTTGAGAACAAGGGCATAACCCCAACCATTTGTTCAATGTTCGAATGTGGATCAGTTTTGGCAGATGGAAGAGTGGACCTCCATCTGCGGCGGGTGCACAAACTCGAGGTGAGTGTTGATAATAATAAAGGGTGCCGAAAGTGAGCTAAGGGAAACGGAGCACAAAACTAAATAGGTCTCGCGACACGCTATGGATCAAAGTTGAGTACGACAATCCTATTTGGCGGAAAAGAGAGAAGAAATTCGTGATTTTGACGGTTTATGAAATATGTTTCTATCGATATGTTGTGTTTGAAATGTGTAGTTGATGTTCTGACATTTAAACTGGATGATTTGAGCTCAATTTTAACATATAACTTAGTCTATGGAGAGCATGTTGGTGTTGTGCTCCCTAAATAAAGCAAAATAATGTCCATTTACCAAAAAATCAACATATTGCATAACTGTAGAAGTGTTTATTCTACACTTTAGTTTGAATGTAGTTTTGACAATGAAAAAAGAAACAAAATCAGGCAGTAGGTACTATTAGTGCTTGTAATTTTTCAGCTTTCTGGACTAATTTATCAATTGATACAGAGAATCGACCCGGTATACAAAATTCAAAGACGAGGCTGTGCAAGAGAGGAGGAGCAGGAAGAAAGAAAAGAGTCAAAGAAAGAAAATTGCTGATGTGGTGGCTGCACCCAAGGAGTCTGATGGTATGTTTTGTATAACCTGGCATGGAAGTTTTTCGAAGTTATGACTGAAAGTTTTCAAAATAGAAATAAAATGGCAAAATCTTCAAAAAAGAAAGCAAGAGGGGACATGAAACATGTCATTTTTTTATTTGACTTAACTGAAACAATTCTTTAAGTACTGCAGTCAGGGATTCTAATACATTTGGGATAGGAAAGTCCTATACTGATGTACGTACCGAAACAGGTCCTGTTTGCATATAATCTACATAAATTAGGGTAATCGTCCATGACCGTTGTTTGACATCATTTTTGGTCAGCATAGCCTTGGTGGCGCTGTTCGCACGATAGATTTACACACAGCATGCTGTCAATCATTTAGTCGTAACATGCATTATTCATAGCGGGCAGAGAGCAGACGACAAAAATAATGGCGACTGCACGGACTGAAAATCCAGCAGCGAGGTTTTACAGAAAAGAAAGTATGCCCAGTGCTGTGTTCCCAACTGTTTTAATCAAAAGAATCATTTCCAGATATTCGCTGATTTTGTTGTTTTTGGTTTTTGTTGTTGTAAACAACCCCGCCTGAAACGCCACCCTACAATTACGCCACATCAGTATAGCGCCACCAAGGCTATGCTGACCTAAGTTGTGCATTCTGATCGGCAAGTGGAGTGGCACACCCCTGCTGCACTGCTTTCCATCTACTGTAAATTGTAATAAAGTGGGATTTAGGCTTCCGTATATAAGCAGAATTCGGAAGACTCACATTGTAAGTCTTTTATATTACTGGATTAATTTGTCCAACTACTTTCCCTTTTTATAACATTTTATATCCATATCGTTTGTATAACTGCTACGGCAAATCGCCTACCTTTTCTCTGGAGCTCACGTCATTATTTAGATATATCACACACTTTTAGACTGGGTTTTATTCAGGGTAGTCAGCGCAAATCTCCCGCGAATCATTTGTTATTTAGGATAAGGGTCAAAGGTCATACAAAAAGGTTTTTCTTTCGGCAATTCACATAGAGGGGGTTTGATATCAATACACCGTTTTTGGGGCACTCCGGTTTCATTGTTTTAGGGCCAAATTGACTGTTAAAGTATGAAGTCAATGTTTATTTATTTAGGGAACTTTTAGGGTATTTTTCAGGGTTTATTATGGGAATTTTAGGGTATTCATTCAGGGATCTTTTTAGTCACCACTCTTCACCCAAAAATCCCTACACCAAAATGCATGAGATTTTTGGTGCACCATTGGTGCACCAAACTTTGGACCAATCGGGAGTCACGTGATTAGTTTTAACCAATTAAAAAGGGACAAATTAAAGGCCAAAAACTGGTGCGCGGGGACTTTAAATAATTAGGCACCTTTTTTGTTCTGGACTTCAAACATAGCAGACGTGTATATTTTATTTTTAACAAAACCTTTTGGATTCAAGTTTGACAGAGATTTCACGGTATGTGATTTAAAGATAGGTCAAGGTTAGCCCTAGGACATTGTCCTAGGGCAAACCCTTTTTACTGGTGGTTTGCACCAAAAAGGGATAATTATGATGTTTTATGATACTTTAGAGAGTTAGATTCTTGGAGAATGTGATAGTCTGCTAGATTCTCGAGGGGTGCACTTTTTGTACCCCCATTTTTGAAGATGAGTTTCTCTCATCAAGAGGAGCTTTGCCTCCTTGAGAATTTAGTAGACAAATGCATTGTCCATGAATCCAACCTCCCTCATTTTATAACCTAGGATTCTAGGTTAGGCCTATAATGGTCCATTCCCCTTTTCAATAATTTAGGCAGTCAGTCAATAGATAAACACAACACACAGTTTTTATAATAATATGTATTTTAATGTATACTATCGCCTTTTATAGGCTAGATATTCTATGTACATGTATTATATAGTGTGAATAAATCTACAATGCCGTCGTAAAACACGGGCCATGCCTAGACCATGTGAACTGCAGATAAAGATCTCAGCGTATTTCCTCCTCGTGACACAGGTAATGTTGTTGTTCAGGTTAAGTTTAAGTTCTAGTTTAAAGATAAGACTCCAGTTCATAATGGGTACATCCAAGCCGGAAAACCGGGTTTTCGGTGTTAATCTTAAATAGTTATAAAGTCCATTTCCTGACCCCCCTCAAGCTTTATTATAGTATACATATGACCCTGATAATGTCATTCAAAGTATGGCAAACCATGGTGTTCTGAATTGTTTATGGGGATGGGGAACTTTATGTTACGGAACTTACCTTACTTAACATTACATTACGTTACTTTCAGTAGTTTATGTTACATTACTTTACCTTAGGTTACTTTACATTACATTACTTTATGTTACGTTACTTGATGTTACTTTAAGTTACCATTACTTTAGGTTACGTTACGTTATGTTACTTTACGTTACATTACCTTACTTACACACATTTATTTGGCGGGGGGGGGGGGGGGGGGGGGGGAGAGTTTAAAATGAAAGCTTCACATGCCAAGACAATAGTACATTTTAACACCTTTAACATTTCCTTTGAATAATTTGTGAAAACCGTACAACCATCCCAATTGAAACAGAAATCTTTGTTTGTTTAAGCTGAGGCATTGTCTTTTTAAAAGACATTTCTTGTTTTAAATTCGATGCGTGACCCACCAAATTTGCAAAAATAAAACTACCACAAAAATGGTAGTATGTCACAAATCCCATAGGCTTATTAAGACACTTGACATTGACTCTGACACTTTGCAACAGTGAGCCTCATAAATTGTGCATTTGATGTCACTTAATACTCTCAAAATGCCTCTGGCAAGTCTGCTCAAGGCGCTCAAAGTCATTCAAGTGCATATATTTTTCTAGGGTCTGCCGTTCAAGTGACTTTTGTTGCTTAATTTGGTAGACCTATCACCCTATTTCCACCTGTGTATACATTGCAGTAGTATCGGTGACACTATCAACATACCATTGACTGTATGGATAGGATCTGCCCAGTGATCTAGGTATGAATAGGATCTGCCCAGTGATCGAAGGCCAAGAAGAAAAAAATTCTACAGGCAACTGATCCATATTTTTACCTGAGAGGGGGGGGGGGGGGGGGGGGGGGGGGCTTAGTGGATAAGAGGTCATTGAAATGTGTCGCCAAATAGGGTCCCATTTTTTACTTGTCTGGTAACGAATGACCCCTTTTCATAGCCATTTTTGGTAAATGTCTGGGTCTAAATATCCTTAAATTTACTGTTTCACAGAAATCTGTCACATAATGTAGGAAAATTATAGGTTTCTGCATGTAAACACATTTCCCCTCGAAAATTGGTATATGTTTTGGTCAATTCTCATTTTGCTGGCGGCACATCCCATTCAAAAAAGTATCTGAGTGACGTCCCCCTGGATTTGTTAATTCAAAAGAAAATTCCCTCAAAAGTGTTGACTTTTTTAGAAATGGTTAAAAATCAATTTTTTAAACAAAATGTCTCTAACATCTTTTAAATGGATTGAAAACTTTCAAAATTTGAGGGCAAGCTGCCATACCCTACCTGAGAGATAGGTCCATCTGTATAACATTTTGGAGTTTATTGAGTTCCTGATACCGGCATGGAGTTGGCCTACTAATTCAAGATTTTGGAAATTCCTATATAATCATGATAATCAGGTTAGGGTTGTGATGACTTGGGTCAATGATTTGACTTGTCTTGTACTGTATGATTACATTACATCATGCTATGGATTGGATCTGTTCATTCATATTTTCTTACTAATTCAAGATTTTGTGGATAATTCAAGTACAATCTATTTGTTTCTTATAAGGCTCATGAAAGTCAATGTTATGTTTCCCATAACCCGCCCGAGTTATGAGTTTTTGCCCGCGTTTGAGATTCGAAGTTCATTATTTTGTAGGCCTATATTGTACAAAATATATTTTTTTGTTTTTTCATAATCATTTTCGTGTGATTTTTTAAATTTTTCAAACCAATGAACAGTGTCGCAAAATCTAAAATCATTGTACTTGTTTCTTCTTCGATCGGTGATCCTCGGACGCTTTCATATTCACACCAAAATATGTAAGTTCCCCATAGCATATACAAGAATAATTCCATAAATATTTGATGCTTTAAATAATTTTCAGCTAGAAAGATGCACCCAATTGTTAGGCACATTTTGATACCAATTTGTTGGCCTTAAGACAATGCAATGATAAGAAATTGTGCCATTTACCAATTTTTATACAGAAAAAAAGTGGCACTAAATCTCACTGGCTATGGCTGGTTTTGTCCATAAATTAACAAACATTTTCTTGGTGGATTTTTGTGCACAGACATGGGAATCTACCAAACAATCATGTGTGGCATCATTTCAAGAAAATCAATAAGCAAATCATAATTATGCGTGGCAAGTTCGTCTGATTATGAGTGACGTGGCTATTTGGTCCGATTATGAGTGACATGGCAATTTGGTCTGATTATGTGCAACATGGCAAAATGGTCTGATTATGTGTGACATGGCAATCTGGTCCGAGTATGAGTGTCATGGCAATTCTGTGTGACATGGCAAAATGGTCTGATTAATATGTGTGACCAAATTGTCATGTCGCACATAATCAGACCATGAGGTCATACTCATAGTAAAAGCTGTACCAGTAATGATATTTATCACAAACTTACTTTTTACAGCCTAGGTATCTGGTGAACCTGGTAAAGAGAAGTTCCAAGTCTTTAAGTTCGCAAAAACCAACTGGGGAAAAAACGATGAACTAATGACCGTGACAGCTAGGTAAGTTTCTTCTCATCAGAGCACGAAACAAGTCTGCAGATAATGTTAACACTTTCAATCAGCAGGCATCTGCAGACGACATTCCACAATTTCACAAAATGTTTCAAAATTGTCAAAATTTGGAATCACCATGAGAAATGCATTGAATTAAGTACAAATATGCTCGTAATAGTATTGGTTCAGTAATCCTTGAGATACACTTTGAAAATTGAGAAAGATGTCTGAAAAATCTGTTTTGTATATTAAATGGTAAAACTAATAGTAATAGCCGCGTGGAAAGTGTTAAGTACAGAACACCTAGAACACACTGAAATGCTTTGTTTGCACATCAGTTGCAAGAAAAGGTGCTAAGATGACTAGCTAGTTGGGGTGCCAAGTGACAGACCAGCTAATTTATATGGGTGCTTGTACGTATGGTGATGCAAAATATTACTTAGGGGCCTATTGATAATTCTTGCGTACATTTATACACGATCCATACATACTAGTTTTGCAGTGTGGTGGCCTAATTAGAAAATGCATATCTTAATCAAAGATAAAGGACCGTTCCAAGCATCTGTTAACATGATATGCCTTTAATACTGTTAACAGATGCAATACCGATTGTGGACCTATTGTAATAAAGTTGTATTTAGGCCATCACGTTTTATCATGATTGTTTGCGTATACACAAATATATGCAAAATTCGGAAGACTTACAAAATAGTCGGATACATTACTGGCCTAAATGGTACAAGTACTTTTCCTTTTCATAATATTTTATATACAAGTATATCTTTTGGTATACATGCTACGGCAAATCGCCTACCTTATTTCTCTGAATTCACGTTGTCAATTCTAGATTACACACACTTTTAGATTGGGTTTATTAAGGGTGGTCAGCGCAAATCTCCCGCGAATCATTTGTCATTTAGGATAAGGGTCAAAGGTCATACAAAAAGGGTTTTCTTTCGGCATTTCACATGGAGGGGGTTTAATATCAATAAACCGTTTTTGGATCACTCCGGGTACATTGTTTTAGGGCCAAATTGACTGTTAAAGTATGAAGTCAATGTTTATTTATTTAGGAACTTTTAGGGTATTTTTCTGGGTTTATTATGGGAATTTTAGGGTTGTTCATTCAGGGATCTTTTTTAGTCACCACTCTTCACCCAAAAATCCCAAATCCCCAAAACTTTGGACCAATAAGGGGGGTTTCTATAGTCACATGATTAGTTTTAACCAATGAAAAAGGGGACAAATTAAGGCAAAAACGGGTGTGCGGGTGCTTTAAATTATGAGCCACTTCTGTTCTTAACTTCCAACTTAGCAGACGTTTTTATTATATTATTAGCCAAACCTTTTGGACTTGAGTTTTTCTGACAGAGATTTCACGGTATGTTATTTAAAAATAGGTCAAGGTTAGCCCTAGGACATTGTCCTAGGGCAAACCCTTTATTGGTGGTGTTCACCAGAAAGGGGTATTT
Source organism: Ophiura sarsii (assembly GCA_035610835.1). Lineage (NCBI taxonomy): Eukaryota > Metazoa > Echinodermata > Ophiuroidea > Amphilepidida > Ophiuridae > Ophiura > Ophiura sarsii. Next base: position 9,273,150 of record CM069444.1, on the reverse strand, counting down.
TGAGATGTTTTATAATATTATAGAGGGTTAGATTCTTGGAGAATGTGATAGTCTGCTAGATTCTCGAGGGTTGCACTTTTTGTACCCCCATTTTAAAGATGAGATTCTCTCATCAAAAGGAGCTTTGCCTCCTTGAGAATTTAGTAGACAAATACATTGTCCAGGAATCTACCCTCCCTCATTTTATAACCTAGGATTCTAGGTTAGCATATAGTCCATTCCCTTAAATAAACTTAGGCAGTCACTGAGTCAGTCAATTAGACACAACACACAGTCGATAATAATATTTATTTTAATGTATACAATCGCCTTTTATAGGCTATATTTTATGCATATATGTGAAGACATAAAGTGTGAAAAAATCTACAATGTCGTTTTAAAATACAGGCCATGCTTTGATCATGTGAACTACAGATGAAGGTCTCTGAGTATTTTCTCCTCGTGACACAGGTAAAGTTTCTTTGTTCAGGTTAAATTTAAGTTCTAGTTTAAGATAAGACTCAGTTAATAATGAGTAAATCCAAGCCGGAAAACCAGGTTTTTCGGTGATCTTTTGACCAATACGGTTGTTGGTCTTCTAAAGTTATAAAGTCCATTTTCTGACCCCCCCCCAAGCTTTATTATTTTGGCGTAGTCGGCAGGATATATTTCTTTTCCACAAGAAAGTAGACCTAGTAGTAGAATCATGAAGCATCCAGAGAGGGGCTGTTTAGCTGTCCGGTAAACTTTTGAACTTCTGAACAAGATGGACATCCTGTGGAGACATTGAAGACCTGTAAGATATAAATCAAGAAATTCATGAGGATTCAGATAAACAACCTTTAGAATTAGATTTACACAATATAGAGCATGAAATGGACGAACAGTCCATTAGGCCTAAAGGGAGAAAACGGAGGAACCTTAATGGTCTGAAATAATGGTGTGGTAGAAATAGTTCAGGTTGATAATACAAATGAACAAATGAATGATGGGTACTGTGGAGATAGTCTTATTGGGTTGGCCGAGTTATTGAGAGAAGGCCTACTGAAGATGGCTTTCCAACTTCTGTCAAAGAAGGACTTATCTCTATACGGGGGTAGAACGGGTAGTAGCTTATTAAAGTAGAACCCTAAACAAACCTGAAGGTCAATACTGTGTCACGAGGAAAGAATTGTTAGCCACAATTTCCCCATTAGTTATTAGGACGAAAATTCTTGTCAGAACAGACCATGGTGCGTGCATTGAGATGGTTAATGAATTTTAAAGCACCTAGTGGGTCTGGTATCCAAGCGGTTGAAAGTTTTAAAAGAACTTACAAAATTTGATATTGAACATAGCCTGGGCGTTACCATGGTAATGCAGACGGGTTGTCAGAAGGCCATGTGAAGGGGATGATTGTACCAACATGTCTTTGATTGTACACAGTGTAGAAAGTTTAGAAACATGGAAGAGAAAATTTATGTACCAGCTAGGCTCGTGTACAAAACCATTGAAAACTTACTATTCAGACAGAAACTGTCAGGGAATCTGAAAACGCTGAATGTTATAAAGTATCAGGGAGAACTGGATTCAAACTCTAAGGAAACAATGATTTTTGACTTACCTGAACATGGTGAGAATTCAAGAGTTGCTGTGGTAACTGGTATCTTGAGAGTAGAAACTGGTAGTTCATGGGCTCACGAGTCATCCTAAAGAAGATAAATCACACAATTTTTTTTAGCTGATCCAGAAATTGGTAGGATTTAAGATTTGTTGGCCTTGAGACAATGCAACGATAAGAAATTGTGCCATTTACCAATTTTTATACAGAAAAAAGGGCACTAAATCTCACTGGCTATGGCTGGTTTTGTCCATAAATTAACAGACATTTTCTTGGTGGATTTTCGTGCACAGACATGGGAATCTACCAAACAATTATGTGTGGCATCATTTCAAGAAAATCAATAAGCAAATCATAATTATGCGTGGCAAGTTCGTCTGATTATGAGTGACGTGGCAATTTGGTCCGATTATGAGTGACATGGCAATTTGGTCTAATTATGTGCAACATGGCAAAATGGTCTGATTATGTGTGACATGGCAAT
>CM069444.1:9189120-9270987 GCA_035610835.1 Ophiura sarsii | reverse complement strand
GAAAAACAAATGTCGAAAACCTGATTAATTCTTGACATGTAGTATTCCTCCTATATAAAAATTAGAGTCCACTTATACCTGAACAGAATTGTGGTCCATAAAATGAATTTGCGCCCTCTATTTTCAAGACTTTGTTTGCCCCGCCCACTCTGAAAAGTATTGCCCCAATAATATGATATTTGCCACCATAACCACATTAAAATTCTATCAATAACAAACATCATGCATCCGATCTATAAATTCGGAGGGCAAATCCATTGGTGGTCAGTCTCGGTTTAACTCATGACACTGGTGATATTGAACTTATTTTGTCCATTTCTTCCCCTCATTCCTATACCACCCTTATTACAAATATTAGAGCCAATTGCTCACTCCCTAATGTAATGTTTTTGTTTATTCAATAAGGAGGCACCATTTCAAATATGGTCAAAAGTTTCTGTAAATTGATTAAAGTATGAATTTAGAGCTTTGTACATCATTAGGAGTATTTGCTATCTTCAGAGATAGTAACAAATACCATATTGAGAATAGACCAATTTTGACTTATCCTTTGTGATTAAATAATTGTCTGGACCTATCTATCTGAATCAGTGCATTGCTCACTATGAACCTGGTCGACCTGGTCTTCGATCTGGGTCTGATCGATCTCTCCTAGTTGTTCAACATGCAAAAAACTCTGCCGCAGATAAATCTTTCACTGTTGCTGGTCCTAAACTATGGAATGATCTACCCAGCAACATCAGACTCTGTGAATCCTTACAAGTTTTCAAGAAACAACTGAAGACTCACCTGTTTCCTACTTAATTGTTCTTTCTGTATACATGTAGTACTAGTTTTTATTGGTACATTTTGTTTTGTTTGTTGATTGTACCTTTTTGTTTTGTTTGTTTGCTGCCAGCGCCATGATCTAAATGAAATAGCGCTTTATAAAATCTCATATGTATGTATGTATGTATGTCTGTAGATCTGTGAGTCAGTTAAAATAAGAAAAATAGAAGTTCAAATGCATCAATAGAGGGAGGTGTTCCTAAGCCACAAGTCACAAGCCTTTCACTCATATGTCTTGTTTCAATGCTGTATGTCTATACATTTGTATTTAGAGGGCAGTATTACTGGTGCTATAACTTGCACAAGGACAAACAGGCCAGTCAACACTGATCAATTTACTCGCTGTGACCAACAAATAATTAAAGATTTTTTGAAACCATCCACTATCTAATTTGTTTAAACACTTGCTAATTTCATTTATGAATTTCTAATTTCTTAATAGTATAAGAAAACTACTTCTGTTCATATGACTATTTTCCATAACATGACATTGAAAACTTTAGTTTTAGAGCTCATGTGATTTGAATGAGTGTTACTTTCTATTGTGTAATGGTAATTCAATGGGAACCCTCCACGACTAGGAACCAGAGCAGTTTGTTCGAATAACAGCGATACTCCGCTAATTCGTACAATAGTTGTACGAATAGCCATTTCCATTTGGCATATCCGATTTGTTCACGTATTCGGCCAACCGTCTGTCCCAACGTGTTCGAATAACCGGTGTCAGACTGTAGTAACATTTGGGAGTTCCTCTAATGTATCCTACCTCCTGACTGTCATCAGTGGCGTAACTATGTTTTTCATATTGGGGGGGGGGGGCAAGAAATGAAAGTGAACCAACAATTTGTTCGCGACTAATGAAATGTGCGCGTAGCGTGCAAATTCTTTTGACTTTACATTGATTTGTGCTATAATTGAGGTACATTTCTGCTTTAAAGAAGCTTCTACCAGAAATAATTACATTTTTGGAACACATGCGCGCGTAGAGCGTGATTTTTTTTCCGTCTGTGTACTTTTGACCATCATAATTCCATGATTCCTCTTGTCAAATGAACCAACAGTGCCAATCTCAACCGACAGACAGTCAATATTGGGGTGTGGGGGGGGGGGGGCAAGCGACTTTTAATGAACAAACATTTTATTTAAAAAATAAAGGCTTTATATCATTCAGTTTTGACCGAAGCCAGTCATAATTTCTTGCCCCCCCCCCAAACCCACCCCAACTCGATTTTAATGCTTCCCCTGTCACTGAAGATCGTCAGGAATCATTAAAATCTAAAGAACATCTATGAAACTTCGAACATTTTAAAGCTTTACTTTGTCTTTGTCTGAATTCAATTTTGAAATATAAGACCAAATACACTACTAGCCTTTTTATATGAACTATCACCACATGTTAATGCCGAAAAAATAGCTGCAATAAATAATAACACAATTACGGACATGATAACAAATGGGCAACTCATAGAAACCTTTAGCTAGTTATGCACTTATCAATTGCATCCCTGGCCCCGGGGGACCCGGGGCATGGCGGGGACCATACGCAATCGTACAAAAAACGTTGCCCGGCTATGCGGGGGCGTGTACCGGGGACGTACAAAACGTGCCCCCGCTAGCCGGGACGTGTAGCGGGGGCGTACATCACTGAAAATTAAGCCGGGGCGATAGCCGGGCAGTGTAGCGGGGGCGTACGCTAGGGTACACATGTACACCCCGGGCCATAGTCGGGGTGTACACATACATAGCGGGGACGTACGCTTAGGTACACAAAATGTATACACCGGAACAGTAGCCGCGGTGTATACACTTTGTCCCAGCTATGGGGGGCTGGGACCGTACGCCGCCGTACACTTTGTCCCGGCCACGGGGGGCCGAGACTGTAGCGGGGACGTACACAAAATGGTGTCCTGCCATGCGGGGGACCGTACACGACTGTACCCGGGATGTCACATCGGCAATTTGTACGTCCCGGCCCTAATCCCCGGGTCCCCCGGGGCCGGGATGCAATTGATAAGTGCATTACTATTGTACTGTTATAATTGAATGTACCATGTAGTTGATATACAACCCTAAATGAAACATCTATGACACCTAAGTTATGCAACAATTATATGCACATATTATACTAGGCGGTCACCCGGGGTTTGTCGGTTCTCGGGTTTGGGCGGTCACCCGGAGTTTGTCGGTTCTCGGGTTTGGTGGTTTGTAGAATGCATGCATAAAGCCCGATCGGACAAACTTTAAAAATTCGACCCTTAGACGACCTTTGACCCCGGACGAACCAAGAAAAGCAAAGCCCTTGTATGCTCTAGCGAATGCGAACTTGCTCTTGCGGGGACCGAACAAACAGATCACCGAGTTTCTCATCACCGAGTTTAAGCCCGATCGGACAAACTTTAAAAATTCAACCTCTAGATGACCTTTGACCCCAAACGACCCAAGAAAAGCAAAGCCGTTTTATTTTTTCCACGCTCGCCTCGCATTCGGGCTTCTCATCACCGAGTTTAAGCCCGATCAGACAAACTTTAAAAATTCGACCCCTAGATGACCTTTGACCTCGGACGACCCAAGAAAAGCAAAGCCGTTTTATTTTTTCCACGCTCGCCTCGCATTCGGGCTTCTCATCACCGAGTTTAAGCCCGATCGGACAAACTTTAAAAATTCGACCCCTAGATGACCTTTGACCCCGGGCGACCCAAGAAAAGCAAAGGCGTTTTATTTTTTCCACGCTCGACTCGCATTCGGGCTTCCCGTCCCCGAGTTTAAGCCCGATCTGACAAACTTTGAAAATTCGACCCTTATACGACCTTTGACCCCGGACGACCCAAAAAAAGCAAAGCCGTTTTATTTTTTCCACGCTCGACTCGTATCCGGGCTTGCCGTCACCAAGTTTAAGCACGATCGGACAAACTTTGAAAATTCAACCCCTAGACGACCTTTGACCCCGGAAGACCCGACGAACGCTAACCCGTTTTATTTTTGCCACGCTCACATCGCATTGAGCATTGCAATCACCGAGTTTAAGCACGATCCGACCAACTTCAAAAAGTTGACCCCTAGATGACCTTTGACCTCGTACGCTCTAGCGAATGCAAACTTGCTCTTGCGGGGACCGAGCTGCACCCACCCACCGAGTTTGAACGCCGCCCGACCCCGGGAAGCGACGAAAAAGCGCGCACAGACAAACAGACAGACAGACAGAGAGTAGCGTATAATAATATAGATTCTGTATCAACTATATTTGAGAAGTAAGTTGATTCTCAAATATTTGATGATGAACACAGGTGTTTTGGAAAAGCTATTCTTCGTTAAAATTAAAACAAAATATTATTCATATCAATATTGTAATTTTGAAATTTGATTGTATTATGCATTTCATAACTATTCAATGTCAAGTATCCTGTATGTGTATCTTGTTTTGCTCTATTGCCACTTCGTCCAATGCCATTTCGTCCATTAACCAGTTCGTCAAATGTCATTTCGTCCAATGTCATTTCGTCCATTAGTCACTTGGTCCAATAACCATTTCGTCCAATAGCCAATTCGTCCAATAGCCAATTCGTCCAATAACTATTTCGTCCAATAGCCATTTCGTCCAATAGCCATTTCGTCCATAGCCATTTCGTCCAATAACCATTTCGTCCAATAACCATTTCGTCCAATAGCCATTTCGTCCATAGCCATTTCGTCCAATAGCCATTTCGTCCAATAGCCATTTCGTCCAATAGCCATTTCGTCCAATAGCCATTTCGTCCAAAGGAAGGGTATGCAGTTTATGCCAAGCATTATTTGTTTATATAATTTACTTCAGAATTAATAATGATCTCTGTAAAATCACGAAACAACCATGGGGCAACCATGCCTCGTGGCTCTCATGCTGTGCCACGGGAGCATGGTTTAGTTGACACACATTGTGACATTACACGCATGATTTTTACCATAAATCAAGGTCAAAAATCTCAAACATCAGGCATAAATCTTGAGGTGGAGATATCCTACCCTCTTCCTTCGCCTGTCTATCCCCCTTCCCCTATATGGGATCCCCAATGGTCAGGCGCGTATACGCAGGATTTTGTGAAGGGGTGTTTAAGAAATATCGATATAATTATTCACAGATAGTTGACTGTGACTTATTTCACTATCCTTGCCTGTGCGAAGCGCTGGGACGCGAATTTATTAACCTTACACACTTACTGTATAAATGTATTGCTGTACAATGTACATGCACTATGCGCTTTACTCCGTCAATGATCAAATGTTGTTTACGGTAATAAAGATCGCGGCCGGGCCGGGACCGCGATTATTTTTATTTTGAGGGCATTGAAACCTTCACCCTTCACTGTTTGATAAATGCGGATGCAAGCTCCCTCAGCCCAGCCCTAATTAACGTGAATTCAGGTTGAAAAGATACCCTTAATTTTTCTGAAATATTGGTGATTGATACCCTTAGCACGGGCCGACCTTATTCCGCGTTTTGGTTCACACGGATGATTACAACATTTAATATGTGACTGCCCCCCCCCCCCTCTAGCTCTGGATTTTGGGTGCTATGACCAACATTACAAATTAAAAGAAAAGCTGGCTTTGAATGATAAAATAAAGCAGAGAAATTACGATTTTGTTTTGGGAGAGACTGAAAGTTTGTATAATTTTAGTGCCTCCCTCCCTCCAATTAGGGCTTCCAAGGGCTTCAAATCCTTATGTAAGCATTTGGATTGTGTAACAACTGGTATGAGCTGCGCGGATCTGATCTCGTGTACCGGTACGATCACGATGCCTGATCTCATTGTAAAGATGTTTTGTTGTTTCATATTTACTTCTTATTGTTATTTACTGTTTGCTTCTGATTGTTTGTTATTTGTTGGTTGCTTCTTGTTGTTTGGACGAAATGGCTATTGGACGAAATGGCTATTGGACGAAATGGTTATTGGACGAATTGGCTGTTGGACGAAATAGCTATTGGACGAAATGGCTATTGGACGAAATGGCTATTGGACGAAATGGCTATTGGACGAAATGGTTATTGGACGAATTGGCTATTGGACGAAATGGTTATTGGACGAAATGGGTATTGGACGAAATGGCTATTGGACGAAATTGGACGAAGTGGTTATTGGACGAAATGGCTATGGACGAAATGGCCATTGGACAAAATGGGTATGGACGAAATGGCTATTGGACGAAATGGTTATTGGACGAAGTGGGAATGGACGAAGTGGGAATGGACGAAGTGGTTATTGGACGAAATGGCTATGGACGAAATGGCCATTGGACAAAATGGGTATGGACGAAATGGGTATGGACCAAGTGGCTATTGGACCAAGTGGCTATTGGACCAATTGGCTATTGGACCAAGTGGCTATTGGACCAAGTGGCTACTGGATGAAGTGGGAATGGACCAACTGGCATTGGACGAAATGGCTATGGACGAAATGGTTATTGGACGAATTGGCTGTTGGACGAAATGGCTATTGGACGAAATGGCTATTGGACGAAATGGCTATTGGACGAAATGGGTATTGAACGAAATGGTTATTGGACGAATTGGCTATTGGACGAAATGGTTATTGGACGAAATGGGTATTGGACGAAATGGTTATTGGACGAAATGGCTATTGGACGAAGTGGTTATTGGACGAAATGGCTATGGACGAAATGGCCATTGGACAAAATGGGTATGGACGAAATGGCTATTGGACGAAATGGTTATTGGACGAAGTGGGAATGGACGAAGTGGTTATTGGACGAAATGGCTATGGACGAAATGGCCATTGGACAAAATGGGTATGGACGAAATGGGTATGGACCAACGGCTGTTTGATCGCGTGTAAATTGTCCGATTTATAATCGCATCTTCAACAACAGAGGGCAGCACAGATTGATTATCAATTATCGATTATCGGGTAAAACTAAAGGTAAATCTAACCGTGCCGCTCCGTAACCAAGGATTATAGAACAAAGGGATATGCACCAGTTAGGACGGGGGCTTTTAAATACATTTTATCACTGCTAGATCCATTTTAATCACGTTCTTTGTTCATTTACTTTGTTCAGCTATTTATCTGTGACGGTGGCCATTCATACAAGCCCGATTTTACTATAACATGGTTCTAATTAATTGTTTAGGTTTAAAAACTTGCTTAAATCAATAATTGTTATCATATTACTTTTATTTGGATGCAATATCAGATTGTTAGTTACGTACAACATTATTATGACGAATCGGTGAAACGGAAACATATTTGACGTCTAAAATTTCTCTCGCGTTGAAATGGTAGGGATAACCGCTATTCCAGCTCCGGCCTAGGCCAAATCCAGAATTGTGCTCATATTATTTTTATTTGGATGCGATATCAGATTTATAGTTACGTATAACATTATTATGACGAATCAGTGAAACGCAAACATATTTGACGACTAAAACTTCTCTAGCATTGAAATGGTAGGGCTAACCGATAATCCAGCTCCGGCCTAGGCCAAATCCAGATATTCAGCCTTTTTAGCCTAAAAAGCTGTAAAAAAGAGTTTTTTCCGTGAAATGTGTCACGGATAGATTTGTTCGATAAAAAAACATTATACGTAACTCAAAATGTGATATAATATCCCAAAAAGCAAATCGGGGGGCACATATTAGGATATTCAGCTTTTTGAGCCTAGCGCGCTCTGAAAAAGACTTTTTTGGTTGCGGTTTCAACGCGAACGTAAGTTATTCCGCCAAATATGTCGTAGATTGACCAGTTCGATAAAAAAACATTATACGTAACTCAAAATGTGATATAATATCCCAAAAAGCAAATCGGGGGGCACATATTAGGATATTCAGCTTTTTGAGCCTAGCGCGCTCTGAAAAAGACTTTTTTGGTTGCGGTGTGATATAATATCCAAAAAAGCAAATCGGGGGGCACATATTAGGATATTCAGCTTTTTGAGCCTAGCGCGCTCTGAAAAAGACTTTTTTGGTTGCGGTTTCAACGCGAACGTAAGTTATTCCGCCAAATATGTCGTAGATTGACCAGTTCGATAAAAAAACATTAAAATGTTCTCAAAATCTCAAAATGTGATATAATATACAAAAAAGCAAATCGGGGGGCACATTTTTTTACTAGTCCTATACCTGCTGCCTGTGTGTTACTGGCATCCATTTTGAGAATCCAAATGACGAATACTAAAAGAAACACACGGTGTGAACAGTAAAATGTGAAATTACAAACCAAATATTGGAGGCCCGGATACGAAAATGCAAGCATCTTATGCACAAGAATTTTTTTTATTTAGTGTATGAATAATAAGATTTCCCGCTTGTCCAACGTTAAATAAGAGACTCTAGAGAGAGGCCAAATGAAAAAAAAAATCAGTGTAAATGGTGCTTAGATTTGCGGAGCTGCGCATGATTGCACGTTGAGATATAGGGAACTGCTGTTTCGTAAGCAAACTTGAAAACGATGTTACCAAAATAATGTTAACATACAAACCAAATATTGGAGGCCCGGATACGAAAATGATAGCATCTTATGCACAAGAAATTTTGTATTTAGTGTATGAATAATAAGATTTCCCGCTTGTCCAACGTTAAATAAGAGACTCTAGAGAGAGGCCAAACGAGAAAAAAATAAGTGTAAATGGTGCTTAGATTTGCGGCTTGCGCATAATTGCACGTTGAGATATAGGACGCGTACATAGTACATGCACTCAACTGGTTTGCGTGATAATCGAACTATCGAAAGTATTAAGAAACGTTAACCCTAACCCCCCTGAGTGCTAAAAAATGCTAATCCAAAGTCCCTCTCCAAACGCATGCGCCGTCGGTTTTCGATGACGTAGTCAACCGAGCCTATATAATAAGTGCAGTATACTGCACGAATGTGTAGCTGAGGGCCGTGGCTTAGTGGTGGGAAGGTGGGGCTTGAGAACGGATGGTCCCCGGATCGAATCCCGGCAGGTTCCCGGAGATTTAGTTGGTGTTTTTTCCTCGAAAATTGTGATCCCGGTCAAAAATCCTAAACCGGGGTTAGGGTTATGGTAAAAAAAAAGAAGTTTTTTTTGTGTGTTCTATTAACCCTAACCCCCCTGAGTGCTAAAAAATGCTAATCCAAAGTCCCTCTCCAAACGCATGCGCCGTCGGTTTTCGATGACGTAGTCAACCGAGCCTATATAATGAGTGCAGTATACTGCACGAATGTGTAGCTGAGGGCCGTGGCTTAGTGGTGGGAAGGTGGGGCTTGAGAACGGATGGTCCCCGGATCGAATCCCGGCAGGTTCCCGGAGATTTAGTTGGTGTTTTTTCCTCGAAAATTGTGATCCCGGTCAAAAATCCTAAACCGGGGTTAGGGTTATGATGACGTCATAATAAATCGGACTGTCAAACAGCCGTGGACCAAGTGGCTATTGGACCAAGTGGCTATTGGACCAATTGGCTATTGGACCAAGTGGCTATTGGACCAAGTGGATACTGGATGAAGTGGGAATGGACCAACTGGCATTGGACGAAATGGCTATGGACGAAATGGCCAATGGACGAACTGGCATTGGACGAAATGGCAATGGGCCGTTGTTTTATAAAACATGGTATTTATAAGGCCGAAAAAAATTAAAAGAAATTCCGGTAGGTGGTCTGAAAACCAAGATGCGAGATGCGTTTTTTTGTGGGGTTTTTCTTAGGGGGGGGGGGGGGGGGGGGGGGGGGAGTGGGAAGGGATGACTTTCCGAAGGCAACTTTTGCAAAGTACCATGTAATACGGAATGATTTTGTTGATATATAGATCCAGATAAGGGAGCGGTCACTATTTACGCCAGGGGGGGGAATGGAGGATTTCCATCTATTTTCCCCACATTTTTTCATGTTCCCCCTTTTGTCTTCCAAAAAAATTTCAGGTTCCCCCCATCCATCAGGTAAAAAAGTTGATGTTCCCCCCTCCCTATTAAAACAAATCCTCGCCCTATATTCCCCTTATTATTTTTTTCCCCACACGTGTAAAAAAAAAAAATCGCGTTCCCCCCTCAGTTGATTTTTAAATATTCGCGTTCCCCCCTGTCTGTATAGATTTTTTTTCGCGTTCCCCCCTTAACTCCTCCATTCCCCCCCCTGGCGTAAATAATGCCCGCTCCCTAAAGCAACATGTTGATTTTGATGAGAAAATGTTGGCAAAAAAATGCTCAAGGAACACCCTCTGCAGAAGGGTACTAATAGGCTATCTTTATCTCAATGGACGCGCCATCTCCCACATTTGATTGTTTGTGCAAAATGTTAATATTTTCTACAGTAATTTGTATTTAAATCACTTTTACAATGAAATTTTTTCAAAAATGTGAATAAAAAAATGAAATGTGCAAATTAAAGTTGCAGAAACATCCTTCCGGAAACAAACTTGGTTTTCCCCGCCTAATTATGAAATTAATAATGAATATTAAAGTCTGTTGAGAAAATATAAATAAACTGAAGCCTGCCATTAAAGATGGCTAGTTTGCCATTCATCAAATATTTCATGACTATGGGGAGATTCCCTCCATGTTGCAATGCAGATTATGGACTAGAGCAGCAGACTTTATAAGTAGCCTGCAATTCAGTTCAACCAGTTTAACATTTTTGGGTGCAGTATCTATTGCTGTCACCATAGGCGTAAATCCATCCTCTAAATGCATGTTTTGCAATTCGCGAAATAAAGTATCAGCAAAATTATAGTGTTTTACAGTAGTTGCACTTCCAATGAAAAGGAAATCATCTTTAAAGGGGCATTGAGAGATACGTTGGCAATTCGCGAAATAAAGTATCCGCAAAATTATAGTGTTTTACAGTAGTTGCACTTCCAATGAAAAGGAAATCATCTTTAAAGGGGCATTGAGAGATACGTTGGCAATTCGCGAAATAAAGTATCAGCAAAATTATAGTGTTTTACAGTAGTTGCACTTCCAATGAAAAGGAAATCATCTTTAAAGGGGCATTGAGAGATACGTTGGCAATTCGCGAAATAAAGTATCAGCAAAATTATAGTGTTTTACAGTAGTTGCACTTCCAATGAAAAGGAAATCATCGTTAAAGGGGCATTGAGAGATACGTTGGCAATTCGCGAAATAAAGTATCAGCAAAATTATAGTGTTTTACAGTAGTTGCACTTCCAATGAAAAGGAAATCATCTTTAAAGGGGCATTGAGAGATACGTTGGCAATTCGCGAAATAAAGTATCCGCAAAATTATAGTGTTTTACAGTAGTTGCACTTCCAATGAAAAGGAAATCATCTTTAAAGGGGCATTGAGAGATAGGTTGGCAATTCGCGAAATAAAGTATCCGCAAAATTATAGTGTTTTACAGTAGTTGCACTTCCAATGAAAAGGAAATCATCTTTAAAGGGGCATTGAGAGATACGTTGGCAATTCGCGAAATAAAGTATCCGCAAAATTATAGTGTTTTACAGTAGTTGCACTTCCAATGAAAAGGAAATCATCTTTAAAGGGGCATTGAGAGATACGTTGGCAATTCGCGAAATAAAGTATCAGCAAAATTATAGTGTTTTACAGTAGTTGCACTTCCAATGAAAAGGAAATCATCGTTAAAGGGGCATTGAGAGATACGTTGGCAATTCGCGAAATAAAGTATCCGCAAAATTATAGTGTTTTACAGTAGTTGCACTTCCAATGAAAAGGAAATCATCTTTAAAGGGGCATTGAGAGATACGTTGGCAATTCACGAAATAAAGTATCCGCAAAATTATAGTGTTTTACAGTAGTTGCACTTCCAATGAAAAGGAAATCATCTTTAAAGGGGCATTGAGAGATACGTTGGCAATTCGCGAAATAAAGTATCCGCAAAATTATAGTGTTTTACAGTAGTTGCACTTCCAATGAAAAGGAAATCATCGTTAAAGGGGCATTGAGAGATACGTTGGCAATTCGCGAAATAAAGTATCAGCAAAATTATAGTGTTTTACAGTAGTTGCACTTCCAATGAAAAGGAAATCATCGTTAAAGGGGCATTGAGAGATACGTTGGCAATTCGCGAAATAAAGTATCCGCAAAATTATAGTGTTTTACAGTAGTTGCACTTCCAATGAAAAGGAAATCATCTTTAAAGGGGCATTGAGAGATACGTTGGCAATTCGCGAAATAAAGTATCAGCAAAATTATAGTGTTTTACAGTAGTTGCACTTCCAATGAAAAGGAAATCATCTTTAAAGGGGCATTGAGAGATACGTTGGCAATTCGCGAAATAAAGTATCAGCAAAATTATAGTGTTTTACAGTAGTTGCACTTCCAATGAAAAGGAAATCATCGTTAAAGGGGCATTGAGAGATACGTTGGCAATTCGCGAAATAAAGTATCCGCAAAATTATAGTGTTTTACAGTAGTTGCACTTCCAATGAAAAGGAAATCATCTTTAAAGGGGCATTGAGAGATACGTTGGCAATTCGCGAAATAAAGTATCCGCAAAATTATAGTGTTTTACAGTAGTTGCACTTCCAATGAAAAGGAAATCATCGTTAAAGGGGCATTGAGAGATACGTTGGCAATTCGCGAAATAAAGTATCAGCAAAATTATAGTGTTTTACAGTAGTTGCACTTCCAATGAAAAGGAAATCATCTTTAAAGGGGCATTGAGAGATACGTTGGCAATTCGCGAAATAAAGTATCCGCAAAATTATAGTGTTTTACAGTAGTTGCACTTCCAATGAAAAGGAAATCATCGTTAAAGGGGCATTGAGAGATACGTTGGCAATTCGCGAAATAAAGTATCCGCAAAATTATAGTGTTTTACAGTAGTTGCACTTCCAATGAAAAGGAAATCATCTTTAAAGGGGCATTGAGAGATACGTTGGCAATTCGCGAAATAAAGTATCCGCAAAATTATAGTGTTTTACAGTAGTTGCACTTCCAATGAAAAGGAAATCATCTTTAAAGGGGCATTGAGAGATACGTTGGCAATTCGCGAAATAAAGTATCCGCAAAATTATAGTGTTTTACAGTAGTTGCACTTCCAATGAAAAGGAAATCATCGTTAAAGGGGCATTGAGAGATACGTTGGCAATTCGCGAAATAAAGTATCCGCAAAATTATAGTGTTTTACAGTAGTTGCACTTCCAATGAAAAGGAAATCATCTTTAAAGGGGCATTGAGAGATACGTTGGCAATTCGCGAAATAAAGTATCCGCAAAATTATAGTGTTTTACAGTAGTTGCACTTCCAATGAAAAGGAAATCATCTTTAAAGGGGCATTGAGAGATACGTTGGCAATTCGCGAAATAAAGTATCCGCAAAATTATAGTGTTTTACAGTAGTTGCACTTCCAATGAAAAGGAAATCATCTTTAAAGGGGCATTGAGAGATACGTTGGCAATTCGCGAAATAAAGTATCCGCAAAATTATAGTGTTTTACAGTAGTTGCACTTCCAATGAAAAGGAAATCATCTTTAAAGGGGCATTGAGAGATACGTTGGCAATTCGCGAAATAAAGTATCCGCAAAATTATAGTGTTTTACAGTAGTTGCACTTCCAATGAAAAGGAAATCATCGTTAAAGGGGCATTGAGAGATACGTATGGGAGTGCACCCTCAATTATCCTGGAAATCAGGGGTTTTTTTACATCAAAGTAATACTTAGGCATATACTAACTACCATTTGAAACAGTTTACCAACATTCGCCGTTTATCATATAATTGTATGACATTTTGGATTTGGGCTATGTTGATCTTTACGTTATTTGCTCTTTTAGTATATCTATACATCTCTCAATGCCCCTTTAAATGGCATTTATTATGTGTCTTGATTGTCCCTTTTAAAGGGATTTTTATTAATATTACATGAACATCGGGAAATTCCCCTGATATTGTAACTCTGTGACTATAAATAACCCATTGTTAAAAGACTTGTACTTTTCCATAACTGCATCGCACTTGCTCAAACATTGTACATGACCCACCTCTTCTACCATGCACTTTAAGTATTTTCTGCATGTTTTGTAGCACAAAATTACCGGACACAAATCATGCTGTTTAAGAGATTGAAGTTAATCATTAACCATTCATGTAATAACCAAGCAGGAACTAAAATAACAATATCATGATATTCTTCAACTTTGAGAGATTTGCAATTTATATTCGGGTTATTTACTTCAAAAACAAAGATAATTTTGCCAGGAATAAAAACAAGATATACAAACTTGGGGTGGGGAAACAATTTATATATAATAACAAGGAATGTTATGTCAAAATGGGCAAATTTACAGTTTATCTCGGATTTCTAAATGATAAAAACCGAGACCCCCACCAGCACTTATAAAACTCGCCCATTGCTTGTGTGTTGGATTTCGATCGCGACAGGAGCATGCGCAGATGCGATTTTTGTGTACATGTTCATCCCCGCTACATGCCCGTACACTGCCCCGTACACTCCCTTGCATAGCCGGGCATTGTTTTTTCTCAAATGGTGCCTGAATATTGCTGTTGCTGTGTACCTATATACATGTGCTGTCTATTGACTTTGTGAAACCAACGTTTAATTTGAACTGTATTTACAAAAGCTCACAGACAAAAAATAAGCACATCATTTTAATCGACCTAGAATTTCAAACTTACAAATTTGGCGTTCCGAAAATATCGGAAGAATTTTTTTGAACATTCTGTTACTCTCGACTGGCTTGACCAATTTTGATCCGGTAAAAGTATGTTGATATATCGATTCGCGCCAATACAGAAAAACTGACACGAAGGCAATCATTGGCTAGCAAAATCTTCTGCGCAGCCGTTCAATGTAAGAAGTCAATTTACCAATGAATCGATTTGGAATTTTCCGCTGACATCGGGAAAACCCCGATGATAAGAGTGACATCATTTAATGAGCGGCGCCCTTCACGAATTAGCTCATGGGAGCATAATTTATGTCCGTGAAATGTATCACGCAGTTTGATAAGTGACCAGGGCTACGCCCCTGAACCCCAATGCCCCAAACCCAGCCAATTGAGACCCCCCCCATCACAACTACAACGCTACGCCCCTGATGGGCCTGTAGGGTTGTATGTATAGTGACTTGGTCATAATTAGTTAGAGGTAGGTCACTGATGAGAGCATTTGCAGGCAAATGAATTGAACCATGCCACACTGACATCAAAATACAAGTTCATGGACTTTGTTGTTATTTCCCTTGTATGGAACAGGATGTATACACGATAACACAACAGGCCAAATGACATACTGCACACCGCACAACATACTTGCATACTGTAGGCTATATTACTGTTATGACACAATGATTGAAACTACATTACATTATGCAGTATGTTAGCATGTATATTGTATCAAATAATTTGCTCTAGTGTTCAAACAATTGCAAATATGCAATGAGCTGATTGGGTGGGAAATACCTAGAAATTTTCCATAAATGTAAAACAATTGACATACCGCTCATCCCTATGATTGGCTCACAGATGTTTCCACCATCTGTGATTGGCTAGACAGCATTGATCATGCGCTGCCCACCTGGGCCAGTATTAGATTTGATATAAAAAGCCGGCTGAGAAATTATTCACGTTATACTTATGACCGAATTTATTAATACCACATACGACAGCCTAACAGGAGTGCAACAAACAGGAAAAAGACAAACTGCTGCTGATGATCAGCGGGCGAAGGAGGTAAGTGTGAAATATTTAGGGGTTTGCAAAGTAGGGATAAATTTGGGAGATACATTTTTCTTAATATAAATATAAACTGCCTTTTCATGCTTGTTGCAACTGCAACATAACTGATGTAGGGTTGAGCATAATTATTTTGTAGAAATAGTAAATTTTATGTTTAAAGGTTCACAAAACAAGCGACTCGATAACAACTCTGTTACATCCCCTTCACTTTTCATTACTTTTTATTTATTTTGAGGCTTTATACACCTGATAAATATTATATTTTATGTTATCATTGTTATCCTTTGGCTCTTTATGCAGTAGGTTAATCCTTCATATTTATTTATGTACAGGAGTCTAAAGCCAGCCACCATGAGACTACTTCACCCGATGATACCATCCAGAAAGAGCCGCCAGCAGCAGTACAGAAAAGGCCTGTTGCTAAGGTGAGTCCACAGCAGACTTGATGATCTTCCCGCATCGCATAGTATTTCGGCCTGTAACCATTTTGTACATGGAACCACTATTATACAACTTGCAACATTATTACGCTCAATTGTCACAGCCCTAGCGCATGTAATACTGGAGCGATTAGAGATTGAATAGCACCCACAAGAAGCTACATGCTTAGAAATAATGGTTCTTAAGTTGTCCTCTCAGGAGAACCCTTAAAGGTTCTTTAAAGAACCAAAAATGGTTCCCCAAACATGATACAGAACCATTTTTAGTTGATACAGAACCATTTTTGGTTCTATGAAGAACCTTTTGGGGTTCTTCAATTTTCAAGAACCTTTTTTGAAGGTTCTATAAAGAACCTCTCTCTTGAACCTTCAAAAAAGGTTCTTGAAAATTGAAGAACCAAACAAGGTTCTTCATAGAACCCAAAATGGTTCTGTATCATGTTTGGGGAACTATTTTTAAAACAATGAAGCGATGAGCATTTTAAACAACGGGAATTTGTTCCTTAGGACTCTACACGCTTAGAAAAAATGGTTCTTACGTTGTCCTCTCAGGAGAACCCTTAAAGGTTCTAATCATCGCTTCATTGTTTTAATTTTGAAAGAAGTATGGGGATCAGCAACACGTAAGATATGTGATTCTTGAATAACTCGATACTAAATATATCTTTATCAACGACTTGGCCCAAACAGTGGCCACGCTCTAGCGCTTCCACACAGGAATCCCGGGTTCAATTCCTCAGGCAACCTATATCATTAAATATGGCTGTTTTTGTAACATACACCTTCCTGCAGCGTTCATAGTTTACCTCGCCAGATCTAAACAAAAGAAAAGCCCCTCTTTATTATACATTTTGTAGTGTTATGGGATAAATGCAGGCTGCTGTGATGTGAGTCCATGTTAAAAGCATGGAGGGGGGGGGGGGGGGCACTCACGTGTATAAAAAATGTGTATAATAATTTGGAGTACAAATTTGTCACCTAAATGACCTCTATTGACCTCATATGTTACCCCATGCTATGTCCATGTAACCTCTATCTTGGTATCTCAAATAATTGAGAGATGTTTTCATTTCTAAATAACAGAGACATACATTTGGAATGCTTTGACAGTTGAAAAATGCATAAATCCAGTAAAGTATCATTTAATATGGCAAGATAAGTGTTGCCTGTTTCAATATATAACAATTTAATATTTGAAAATTCAAGTCAGAAAACAATACTATTTTAGTTTTCACATGCGGGTGATCTGGTAAGTCAAAATGGCACTTGCATTAAAGCTATTGCGATGCATCTAAAAACCTATGCGTTATTTATATAGCAATATCAAATATACATGAACAATCTTTTATTACAAAGTCATTTACGTGCAAACTGAAGCAGTAAAAAAAATTCAATCAAATTTCAAAATAATTTCCAAAAAATCAAAATAAACTATACAAATATTTATAAACATTTCTAATATTTTATTGCAATATTTATTTGACAAAATGTACACAATGTATCGAATTTAGATGTTGTTGCTTTTGAAATAAATTGTATTTTTACACAGAAAACGGTCCTCAAAAATCATACTTTTGATAAAAATGAATTAAATAATTTAGGATATGATCTTGGGTTAGGAGTTACCATCCCTATGGTGTCAAGGGGTATTATGTGGGTTATAGGGTCAAATATGGGTAATCTATGGTCCTGTTTTGGACTTTGAAAATGAAGAAATGTAAAAAAAACACCGGGCGGGTACCCACAATCTCGGAAATAACTGTTGGAACACTTTGAGGACTTCGTTGAAATCAACCCCCAGTCAATGTTGTTCGGAACCGTTTCATCTCCACGGTCGTTGGGACCCTCAACATTGATTGGTGGGGGTGGGGGAGGGATATGAGTTAGTAGATAGCTCAAGCTCTCCATACAAGTTTGTTGCAAAATCAGCGCTTGGAAATGGTTCCTAAAAAAGTAAACGTGGGATATTAGCGGAGAAATGGACTCTGCATGCGTTCCAACACCAATTTTCCTGAATTGCAGGTACAATTCGATGAACCATTTTGTTATGTTTGTATGTAAATGAACTTTAAATTACAAATAATTTCAAACATCAAGGATGTACTGTTGCCATGACAACAGGGCTCAAATTACATCGCGGCCATCGCGGCCATTGCCGCGATGCCCTCCCATCTGGCCGCGATGCCCTTGGATCAGTAAAAAAATCACGGCCATAATGGCCGTGCCCTATTTTTAACAGTGGCCGTGTGCCCTTTTGGCTCGCGGTTGGGGGTTCCGATAAACTTAACTTTGATCAAATTATTCCAAGTTCAATCCGATTTTGAAAGGTGCAATGTGCTTCAAAATTTTACAAAAATGACGATGTGACAGTCCATTCGAGGTGTAAAGTTTTCATCTATCTAATGGTTGTTTTTAAACATGTATCCACCTTGTCTCTAGCTACGCAATTGCTCACTGCTCTGCTTTCCAACAGCAACGTACATATATAACATCACAAATTCACAACATGACAATGATACAGTATTAAAATATGTTGATTGACAAAATAAACAGACTGTCTCGTTTCATGCTGTAAAGTATTTAATGTAAGTCCTAGTGAAGTTTACATGTAAAATTATGGTATAAATAATGTAATATAAAATGGCCTTGGTGCCCTTTCATTCCAATATTGGTTTGGCCTTGGTGCCCCAGAACATGGCCTCGATGCCCTTCGAAATGTGTTATTTTTAAGGCCAAAGTGGCCGTGCCCCTAAATTGACGAAATTTGAGGCCTGCATGACAACCAACTTTAATGACCTCGAAATACATCAAAAATAGGTCATCTAATGGGAGTCAAATTTGGACATAAATGGTGGTTGCCATGGAAACTGCACTAGCTGCATGCCAACAAATTTTCCAATTGTCTTAAAATCAAAGAAGGTTCACTAACTATTTTCAAAACTGACAATCGACTCATGGTCTTGGCAAGAGATTCCTATATTGAAATTACTCTGGTGGACCCAAGTCACAAATTTTTTATTTTATTTTAAGGCTTTACATCTGATTAAAATGATCTTGTATGGTTATGTTCAGGGGTCGCATTCTGACGCGTCTGCGCGTCCTAGACCTCTCACTTTCAAATAGTGACGCGTCAGGTTTCAAATTAGAAAGACTTGCGGGTCCCGATCAAAATTGAAGGGACCCCTTAAATTTGACGATGTATGGAAATGGAAACCTTAAGAAATTCTGTAAATTACATATCCATCCTTTGCTCACAATATAAATTCATTAAAACTGTCCGTAAAAAAGAAAAAATTTCAAATACCCAAACTTCAGGACTCCTCAATTTCTTGGGGGACCCCTTAAATTTGTTTTTTGAGTCCTACGGGGTCCTGAAAAATGTCATGGGACCTCTCACATTTTTGATCCAGTGCTATCCCTGGTTATGTTATGGCTCTTTATACAGTTAGTTAATCCATCTTAATTATTTATGTACAGCTTAACATCAGCCAACATGAGGTTATTCCCGATACCGTTATCACCATCGAGACCGATACAGGGCAGTTGGCATCAGCAGCGCATTTAGCAAGCCCTGAGGTGAGTCCATGTTAAAAGCACAAGGCCTGAAAGCTCAAGTATTCTCAAAGAACTATTTCAGCTTATTTTACAGGGTTTAATTACCTCGAGAATGAAATAGACATACACACAACTGTGATAATAAATGCCCACATTTTGTTAGTGATTTTCTTATTGTCTATTTGTTACAAGGCTGTGTTACCATGATAAATGTGCCTACCGTATTATCCCTATTAAACACCCATGCCCTTATAAGCGTCCACCTAGTACAACAAATCATACTTAGTGTTATTTGTCATCAGTTGGTATTATTCATCATAGGGTATTTTGCATGTTTCACTATCTGTCCCCATCCTAAGTATGACTCCTTCTAAATATGATTTTCGTGTTAATTTCTGTATCGCTTACCAGAGCTCAAAAACACACTTCTTTGTGCTTGTTCTTATCTACTCTTTCTCATCTATCTTGCCATTCGTTTAATATTTTGTACAAATGCAATATTCCCTTGAAATTTGAAGTGAAATTCTAAGCCAATTCACTTTAACGGCACTCGCGATGTTTATCGAAATCGGCGCCATGTTTTATTATTTAATAGACGTTTCAATACATTCGTAAGTTCGTAAAAAAGTGATGTGCGTATATAGACGTTGGCGATGGGAATGAGACTAAATTCGGGACCGCGTTGCCTACCGGGATACTCGTGAAATCCAAATTTCAAAATTCTGCCATTACGTTTACACGGCGGAGAATTTATGATTAAATATGGAATAATTTAGCATTTTCATGTTTTAAAAAGTGGCTGAAAAGAAAGATGAGGACTTTATGAAGGTGTGTAGCTAGTATGAAAATCAACGGGAATGCTGTTTTGCTGTTAGTCCCCCGACAGTCATTCGATTGGCGCCACCATTCACTTGTACAGCAAATCAAATTGACGGTTTCTAGCAATACAATTTCCCCATACGTTGGTAGGGGGGAAAAACCCCCAAAAAAACCCACCAACGTATGGGTTTCCTGTACTAGCGCCCACCCCCGTTTTTCTCAATGACTACCAACAAACAACCCCTTACAAGAAGCGCCTACCTTTTCAATTACCGTAAAACAGGGTGAATAGGGACATGGGGGGGGGGGCGGTACACAAACTGCCCGGGTGACATTTAAAAAACTTTTCCCATTTTTGTCCCTATTCACCCTCCCTGTCCCTATTCACCCCGTTTTTACGGTACCGTAGCACTGTACAACAACTTTTTTCGCCACGGCGTCCCTCAGTAAAGCAGTACCAGTAAGCCTGGTTCGATTGCTCAACTCATGTACAAAAAAAAAAAAATTGTCCCCCGCTCTCCCCGATGCGAGCCGCCATCTTTGTTTTTTATTCATGGCTTAAATACAACATCGCGCATGCTCGAAACTACCGAGAATAAACAAAGTTTTCGGAAGGGCACTTGAAGCTTGTTTACTTTTCGATCGCACATGGTTTTCCGCTAGTGCAACCTTGCCGAATTCGACAGTGTTTACGATAAATGATTTAAAAAGGTAACTTAATAAGCGCCCACCCAAAATGACTTTGCTAACCTCCCTGGGCGCTTAATAGGGATAATACGGTACATGTATTAAAGCTCATCATGTTAAAAGGACACCATTATTAGGCACATGAAAGTCAATGTTATGTTTCCCGTAACCCGTCCGCATTATGATTTTTTGCCTGCATTTGAGATTCTTAAATAAATCGACCATAACTACCTGTACCAGTGTTAACTTGGGTGTCTAGTAGTCAACATCTATTACTGGCATTGTGTTATACGTACAGTGGTGGACTTGTCTAGTTCATTATCTTCTGTATAGTTCTTAACACTTTTGTTTTTTATATTTTGTCCCTGATGAAGGGTGGTATATCCACTTGAAACGTCAGTCTTTGTTGTTACGTTATATTTTTGTTGTTATATTGCACAGCAATCTTTATTGCTTGTCCCAGTGCATTTCCATGTGTTATTGGGTTTTTTGTTATTTATCTGTTTTATCGCGTTATTCTCCCTCGTTATTACCTGTCTCCCCACACTCTGTTGGTATATTTTGCTTTTACTCTTTGCATTTTCGAGATATACTCTTGTATCAGTTTTCTGATCCTTCGTGTGTTTTGTTCCTGGTTCCGTTGGATCAGGGGTCGCATTCTGACGCGTCTGCGCGTCCTAGACCTCTCACTTTCTTATAGTGACGCGTCAGGTTTCAAATTGGAAAGACTTGCGGGTCCCGATCAAAATTGAAGGGACCCCTTAAATTTGACGATGTATGGAAATGGAAACCTTAAAACATTCAGTAAATTACATATCCATCCTTTGCTCACAATATAAATTCATTAAAACTGTCCGTAAAAAAGTCAAATTTTCAAATACCCAAACTTCAGGACCCCTCAATTTCTTGGTGGACCCCTTAAATTTTTTTTTTGAAGTCCTACGGGGTCCTGAAAAATGTCATGGGACCTTTCACATTTTTGATCCAGTGCTATCCCTGCGTTGGATTCATCTTTTTACATTTTATATTTCTAGACAGTTTTCCCCCAATCTTTGAGTGGGCCAAAGTTACCCCACATGTGTGTAACCTTAGCCCACTTGCAAAAAATGTGTTCAAACCTACTTGAATGATAAGATATTTCAAACTTTTTCTATAATTAAGGTTTGTTAAGGTTCATTTGAAATGTTTTGAAGATATTTATAAAAAAAATTGGTCAAAGTCGGAGAAACAAATTAACAGAGGACACAAATAAGAACTATGCGATATTTAGACATTGCATTGTGACAACATAACAAAATCAGTTTTTGGTAAAATAATGGCGACATTGCACCAACATCAATTGGTGTAAAAAAAACTATCACTTTTGGTCAAAAATGAAAAAAAAATGGTTTCAGGTTATGAATATTAAATAAACATAAGTCTGGAGTGATTGGACATTTTGATAATGGATAACGACGACAATTATTTTAAATAGTATAGGACTTGGTTTTCTACTAGTAGTATTATTAAACAGATAATTTAAATTACTTCCCATTCCTGAAAATGGTTATAAAACATGCCCCCTATTCCATTTTAATGGCATTTTTATTATGCCAGCAGGTAAACAATGGTATGTACTTCACCAACCATCAGTGTCCTAATTAAGGGGGGAAACTGGTAGTCCAGCGGACAACCAAACTGGAAATGTTGGCTGTCCGCTACAATGTTTAGTTGTCGTATTTTATTGGTTTATCTGATTTAATGGATTAACTTAAAGGGACACAATGTCATGTTGATTTTTTTTTATTTTAATTAATTTACTTTAGAATTCAAGATGAACATTAAAAATTGCCATTATTGTTGTTTTTACTAAAAAAAACACAGTAAAACTTGATTAAAACAATGTTTTAAATATGTTGGAATACCACCCTTAACCATGTAAAATGCTGGTTGCGGATCTACCAGCATTTGTGAATGAAGTTTTGTTGTACAAAGCGGGCTGATTTTTCTTAATCCTTATGGGTTTAAGTTCATACATGTAATACAAAAAAATAAACCAATCCTAGTTTTTATCATAATTGAGGGCGCAGCCTCCAACACATCTCTTAAAGGCATATTATGTGATCTTTTCCAAGTAGCGCTCTCTATCATTGATTTTTACTATGAAAGCAGATTTTCTTGCAGATTTGCATTTTTTGATCATAAATCATAAAGATCTTCTATATAAGTTACAGATCGATACGATTCCTAATTACTTAAAAACTATGATTTTGAGGTTACTAGGAATCGTATCGCTCTGTAACTTGGAATATATTTATGATCAGAAAAGTAAATCTGCAAACAAATCTGATTCCAATTTGTTTTGAGGATTGAAGGCGTCACCTGGAAAAGATCACATAATATGACTTTAATGCCCCTTTAAGTTGGCATGCCAAACAATCCAAGGGACTGAGGGTTAATAAAGTAGCCACTGGAATTGGTTTAGGAGGGTTATGATCATAAACCAACCTGGTTGGTGTGTGTGTGGGGGGTGTAGGGGGTTTATGTGGTTTCAGAGGTACCGAGGGTTAATGAAGTAATGCAGTTTCAAAGTCCTTTCACAATATTCCGGTAGCCTTAATGTGATGAATTGCAAAAATCAAGTAAATCATCCTAGCGAATCATGCGTGACGAGGCTAGCTACCAACTATACCATTTGTATGATCCTTTGATGGGCAGAAAAGCCTGACACTGGCATAAAGAGACTTTAACTTCTGGTTCCACATACTATTATTTAGCAGCCTACAACCAACAAATTGTCATCACTGTTGAGGAAGTCGCCCAATGAAAAATCCACACAAAAATGTTCAAAGTCAATCATGTACTACAACATTCTGAACATTTGAATTATTATAAACAGACCTGATGAACCTGTTTTCTGAACACTAAACGTGGGTTCTTAGTAAATCTTAGGATCTGTATTTTTCAATTTTATACTTACTTGTACCCACATGTTATTCTGTATTTTACAGGAAGAAGATGAAGATAGAGATAATAGGGGGATTGTTATGACATCAATAGAATACCTTGGTGAGCATCTGCGGAGCATTCGTGAACAGCTAAAAGTGATTAAGGATATCGTATTGGTTGTCATAGATATCATCAAACTGGGCAGCGGCATTCTCAGATTATTCGGCATCATTTAAATCGCACATACAGTATTTGAGTCCCAATCACGTATACTCTCTCTCTCCCTCTCAGGTCAAAGTTCTATGCAGTCAATCTATTTTCTTTTTTTCCCTCTTCTTCCATTTTCTTTTTTTCCCTCTTCTTCCATTTTCTTTTTTTCCCTCTTCTTCCATTTTATGTTTTTCCCTCTTCTTCCATTTTATGTTATTTGGGGAAACGGGTTGGCGGATTCTTTTCCCGCCTTTCACCAATGTAGTCATTCTAAAATAAAGATCTGCTGGCAGAGTGACTATATGTGAATTTGGTATCTGATCCATACCCGTTTTCGCAGGTTTTACTCCGGGTTCTCCGGTTTTCCTCCTGCATCTAAAATCAGACTTCTATTTTATTATTCATTGTACCAGTTATAAATAAATACATTTAAGAAATTACAAAGTACCTTCGAGACTGTTTATTACAAAAGATTACAAAAGATTAGGGTACAAATTCTTTTGCTAATATTACTAATATAAGGAACGAGTTGTATGACGTAACTTGAATGTGTGGGATTTGAAGATACTGTAAAGCATGAAATGTTCCCGTACATCAAAATTTCGTGAATTTCGCGAGTGCAGCTGACTCATGAAATTTGTATGCACACGAATGTTTTGCTTTTTAAAGGCCTGTAATGACTACTCAACACATTCACGAAATGTTCATGCTTCGAAAAAGGCCGAAGTCAGTGATGCACGAAATGTTAATGCCGCGAACATTTCATGATTTACAGTGAAAAAATATAATAATTAAGCTGGGGAAAATGTTCACTTGCTCTTTGCTACAGACCCAAAATCTGAAAATCTAGGGTTGCTTTTTAAATGTCATGTTTTAGTTAACAAATAGCAAAGTGTGTTCTGGTTATGTTTAACTGCAACATAAACACATGCAATCATCAATTACTCATATGTTTAAAAGTTAGCGTTTTCAGGAAAGATGCATGTTTAACATTCTTTAAAATCTGTTTGTTTCCTTAAAAACACACCAACAAATGTTGACCGACTAACCCAGATGTTGGTATTTAAAGGGCAATTCAACATATGTTGGCCTACACCTAGCACATAAAGTCCCTGACCAGGTGCTTTGAGGTTGGCTAATTCAAAATATATAATCGGTACCAAAAATCTGAGATATACATTAAATGAGCAAATTTCTTCTCCGCAGTTTGATACCTCATTCAACAAAATCGAATGGATACTTTTAAAGTTATGGCGATTTCAATGACCGCGCATAATAACAGCAAAGTTGCACTAGGTATTCATTGAATTGTATGTGATTACTGTCATAACTGTCACACAAATCAATGATTTCCTATACCTAGTGCAACTTTGGTGTTGTTATGTGCGGTCATTGAAATCGCCATAACTTTAAAAGTATCCATTCGATTTTGTTGAATGAGGTATCAAACTGCGGAGAAGAAATTTGTTCATTTAATGTATATCTCAGATTTTTGGTACCGATTATATATTTTGAATTAGCCAACCTTAATGCACCTGGTCAGGGACTTTATGTGCTAAGTGTAATTATGAAATGTATGCGACATACATGTAATATTAATATGTGTTTGATTGAATATATTGATTAATTAATATTTCCAATTTGATGTTTTTTAAAATTCCGACACATACAATAATGTCCCTCTTTGCCACTCCTGGAATTTGCCCAAAGATGTACTATATGTAGAACATCTTTGGTTGGCCTGAAAGTTTTGCAATTGGGTATAATAGGAGATTATTTTGTCTTAATTTGTCTCCAAAATGGAATTATCAATTTGAGCAAAATAACAATTTTATAAACGATGGGCTGGTTATGCATC
This sequence comes from Ophiura sarsii, assembly GCA_035610835.1. Taxonomy (NCBI): domain Eukaryota; kingdom Metazoa; phylum Echinodermata; class Ophiuroidea; order Amphilepidida; family Ophiuridae; genus Ophiura; species Ophiura sarsii. The sequence continues at coordinate 9,245,038 of CM069444.1, read as the reverse complement.
AAAGTAATTGACTCATTTCTCAATTCAAATGGGTTTTAAAATTAGTGAATATTCTTTCAACCAAATATTTGTTTAAGTTCCCATGTATGATAAAAAAAGCCATTCTTAAAGGGTGAGTAAAACAACCTGCAGCCATCTTGTTTTCAAAATCAAGTTGAACTTTGGAACATTTCCAATATGGTGAGAAAAACAGACTTGTCAATCACATTTATTGAACATTTTCACTGATGCACCTGATTAACATGATTGTCCACAAGGCATATCCACGAGAGCACAAACTTATGTCCGTCATTCAATTTGGAAAACCAGAGATTTATTTAAGGTGCAATATCTCAAATTCAAGAGAAACAATTCTTCTCAATTTTACAATTTAATATTTTTACATTAGGAGCTATCCCTTACGAAAACCATCATAACCTTGCGCAAGCTTACAGGGCTGTTGTGAACAGGTTGTGCAAGCTTTAAGATGTTTCTGCAAGCTTGTGGTTATACCACAAACATACATTGCAAGGTTGTGCAAGCTCATATTTTTCCAAATTTAACCTTGCAGTGCTAGCTGGTTGTGAACAGGTTGCGCAGGGGTTTGCCCATCAGTCCGAAGGCCCGTCAGTCCGAAGGCCCGCTAGTCCGAATTGGGTTTTTTTATAAAACGGCCCGCTAGTCCGAAGGCCCGTCAATCCGATTTTTTAATTTTTTTTAAAACGGCCCGCTAGTCCGAAGGCCCGTCAGTCCGAAGAAAAAATAAAAACTACCCGTCAGTCCGAAGCACCGCTAGTCCGAAAAAACAGGGGGTACTCCCCCCAATAATATTGGTGGGTATTTGCAAAAAGTAGGTTTTCTCTTAATATACAAACTATCGGTACACGATAGTTTCAAAATATAAAGGAGAGAAGGACTATGAACACATGTTAAGGTAATATTCCTTAGATATTCCGGGGGAAACCACTCTTTATTTAATTGTGTACTTTTTAAATCATAAATAACTCAAAATCCTAAAAAGATATGACGTCCGGGTTGGTTACAAATGAAAGAGATGATAATAAACAATACAATAAAAAAAATCCGGGGGTACTACTCTACTCTTCACAGACGAAAAATAACAAAATATTGATTTTTTTCCCCAAAAAAAGCAATGCCAAATAAGATTGAAGAATTACTTATGATTTGAATATATCAAAACAATTTATTCAAAGGGTCCACTCGCCTAACGGTCGATTAATATGATATTTAAAAAATAAGTTATTCTCAAAATAAACAAAATCATTCCGGAATGATAAGCTTATCAGTGTCAAACAATAAAACCTATCCAGTTGGAATTTATGGGGAGGGGCGTACATTAGCGGGGAGGGGCAAATGCCCCCCCCCCCCCCACCACCCCCTTGACTAAAAAAAAACCATTTGTGCCCCCCCCCCCCCCCCCCCCCATCCCCTCTAAAAAAAATTAAAAAGGTGGAACAAATGATAAAAGACTAAGATGGCGTGCGGGGGCGGTTATGTTTAGGTACATACAAATAGTCAAATATAAGGCAAAATTGTATATGTAGTACATGTTCTGTGCGATTTTTTTTTTTGACCGTGCGAAATTTGTTGACCGTGCCGTGCGAAATTTGTTGACCTCACCACCCCCCCCCCCCCCCCCCTGAAAAAAAACCTGGGGGCGTCCCAACAAATTGTTAAGGTTTCCCCCTACCCTGTCGTTGCATGACACTTTAGGGAATATGGGGGTTTGGGGGCATGGGGAGGGTGGTTCTCACATTGATATCGTATGCGTACATGTGCATGCCTTTTGGGGTGCTTTTTCGCAAACAAATGTATAGCGATGGAATGTTTTTATCACAGGTTGAGGATTTGTGCAAAATTCGGTGCTTCTAACAAAAATGGCATAGTGATGGGTGGGAAATTGCCCAGAAAATAGAAATAGAGAAAGTAAGAGGAAGTCAAATTGTCCAAGTCCGGCATCGGCAGGCACATACACGTACGATTTTGGCAAAAGTTGGGGTGGGGGGTGTTAAAGGCGGTTTGGGATGGCAATGGATCGTCTCCAAATCAGAGGAACGTGCAATGAACCCCTAGTCAGCATTATCCTTAGACCTGTAAAATTTGTCAGACGACATTGGACACGACGAACGGTCGTTAATTTTGAATTTCCGTTGGTTTCAATGCAATAATGGATTTGATTATATGACCCCATAAAATTCATCACACGTTGGAACTTAATTATTTCATGCTAAAAAAACGTTGGAGTATAACCAACTCCAGTGTCATTATCATTTATTGAATTTAAACCGTTGTTTAAGCGTTCGTCCCATTCAGTGTCCGAATTAAGGGGAAAAATCTGGTTGCCCGCCGGGCAACCTAGCAGGAAATTATGGTTGCCCGGCAGAATTTTTGGTTGCCCGTATTTTATGTGTTTATTTTGTTTAACTTAGTAATCTACACCCAAATACTATTATGCGCCGCGCTAGAAGTTGTTGTGATACTGTACACAATTATGACATTAATTTAAAACATGAACATGCTACTAATAATAGGCATAGCACAATGCACAAACACAGAGTCTGCCACTGGGATCATTACACCACTGAACAACAACATATGAAGAGCTGTGTTGCAAAAGGGCCACATCCACTTCTATCTGTTACTCATATTGCATTATTGAACGGATGGCTATTCACGATGTGGTATGTGGCTTGTATTGTTGATGCCTCAATTGGCGTGCATGGATGCACTAATCCAAGTCATGAAGACAGCCATACAATATTTTGATTAATTAATAATGCAAAATGAGTTACATGTAGGAGTGGTCTGTAAGCCCTTATGCAAAAAAAAAATCTCTTCATATAATTTATGCAGCTCCACTTTGAAAAACACCCCTATACAAATTAATTATCCTCACATTGTGCACTCACTTTCTATTTTGGGGCATTATTACTGTTTTGGCAGGTTTTCGGCTACTTGTGGAGTATTTCAAAACACGCGTAACACAAGAATGCATTGACCGATTGTCATAATTCTTTTTGGAAATAAATCTTTCATTTGACTCCAATTTTGTACATGTGTCAATCATTTGAATGTTATGTGTGCTATGCCTACTAATAACTAGTAACATCACAGTCACTCACACCATCATCATCTCGTATTACTGCTACATGTAATAGTATAGTATACAGACTACGGCTACCACGCGTACGGTATAAATAGGATACATGTACTAAAAAGGCCCAGATGAGATCATGGAAGTACAATGATAGATTGATATTTTCCGTATGAAACTTGGATTACATAATTATTATTTAGCTGATTTTGTTTCATTCATAGTTCTGTAAAATATTTAAATTCATGTGTTAACTTCTAGTAAGATTTTTGGTTGCCCGCCGGGCAAACTGCAAAAGTAAATGTTGGTTGCCAGGTGCTAATTTCGGTGGTCCCGGGCAACCGGACCACCACTTAATGCGAACGCTGGTCCCATTCACTTGATCACGTAACCTCGGTCGTATTTTTTAACCTGAATATTCCTGAATACGCCCGTGTCCAGCGTCGGCTGAAATTTGCGTTTAATAACAAACGCCCTCTATCTTGTTCATTTATAACCAATTTTATTGATTGGGGGGCGTAATTTACCACTGGCATACAAGCAGACGACGATGGCCACGCGTCTGGACAACACAATAATAATATGGCAACGGGAGTGCACCATTTTGGAATATTTTCAACAGTCTTCGCCCGGTTAACGGTGAAAATAATATATAAAATAGCACTTTACAATTGACAAGATGGAGTTGGTTAGCCAACTCCAACGGTTTTGGATAGGAAAAAATCTTCTAACCTATGACAATTTTAAATGATAAGATAAACATTAGCTATTACGTGTATATTCCAATACGAATGTCACCATATAGAGCTGATAGTACTGTACAGACTCCCATCACTAATATTACTACTTTCGTTAAATGTACATAAGATTTAACCGCTAGACCACGGCCAATAATTGATTTATTGTATAATATGATATCATTTGTTTTTGTAATAAAACTTATTTCAATTAAAAAGTCATTTTAACTTGCAAATTAGCTAAAATGTAAGTGACACTTAAATTGAAGTTGAAGGATTAAATTATCGTTAAATGTGATATTTTATTGGCATCCGAGATTTCGTGTTAAACTAAGTTAGGTATTCGTGTCCAACGTTGTCGGCGAATACAGACGACGATGGCCACGCGAATTCAAAATTTTGAAACATTCATATTAGAAGATAAAAATGTAAATGTAATTGCTATTTTTTAAATTACTGTCCTCGTTCATCGGGCGATGACGGGTGTTTCCGTAACCTGACATACTTTATATGACACACTGACACACTTTTATATGACACACTTTTTTAAGCGTTTGATGAACTCCTGAAATAAACTTACACCCTGAAATGGCTATTCCATCAAATGAAACTTATCACCTCTAAAAATAAAAGGCTGTTCCAAACTTACACACCTGAAATGACTATTCCATCAAATAAACTTAACCCTCCTTTATTTTCGAGGGAATAAGTTTATTTGATGGAATTTCAGAGGGAGTAAGTTTATTTGATGTAACAGCCTTTTATTTCAGATGGGAAAAAGTGAAGAAAAACCTTTTATTGCAGAGGGAGTAACAGCTTTTGATGGAACAGCTTTTTGATTCCATCAAATAAACTTCATCAAATAAACTTACTCCCTAAAACGGTTATTTCATCAAATAAACTTTAGAAGGAGTAAGTTTCATTTGATGGAATAGCCATTTCAGAGAGTGTATGTTTATTTGAGGGAATAGTCTTTTAGGGGGTAAGGGAGTAACTTTATTTGATGGAATAGTCATTTCAGATGGGGTAAGTTTGTTTGATTGAATAACCGTCTATTTCAGAGGGAGTAAGTTTATTTAATGGAACAAAAAAGGATGTTACATCAAATAAACTTACTCCCTCTGAAATTCATCTAATGAACTTACCCCCTCTAAAATAAAGAATGGGATTAGTTTATTTGATGGAATAGCCATTTCAGGGATAAGTTTATTTGATCGAATAGCCATTTCAGGGGTAAGTTTATTTGATGGAACAGCCTTTAATTTCAGAGGGGTTAAGTTTATTTGATGGAATAGCCATTTCAGGGGGTAAGTTTTTTTCAGGAGTTTATCAAACGCCTCAAAAAACTGTGTCAGATAAAGTATGTCAGGTAAACGGAAACACCCGGCGATGACTGTTAAAATTATTTCAAAATGGCGCACTCCCGTTGCCATAGTAGTAGTAGCAATAGTAGTAGTTGTGAAATCCCGCCTTCTTATAGGCTATTAATCAGTGTAGGAATTGGGGCCATAACGGTGGAGCACACCACTAAAGTCGGTTTTGCGCGGCACTTCCCGCAAAACTTGAGTACAGTAATAATAGTCCTTTTTGACCAAAATGAATGCGCTAGCTAAACTAGCATCAATTTTTCAGGTAATGACATCAAATTTATGTTTTATGGATTTAATGAATTATATATTTAATGTTTAGAACAGAAAGTTGATGATTTTAGCTGAAGTATTAGTAACCGATTGATTTTACCAACATGGTGTATGAACTGGAAATACCGAATATTGACTCGTTTAATCATACCATTTAATTTCGCCGACTTCTAGCAAAAAAATCTTGACCGCGTATCTCAGTTCATATTAAGATATGTCAAAGGACAGGGATTGTTCTATAACAATTCCAAAATTCAGAGATCTAAGTACTAGACAAATGGATTTACAGCAATTTGATTTCGTACTACGTAGCGTGTAAAGTCAATGGGGACCGACTAGTTATGTGCTCCCTTGGAATGATGAAATCGCGTGGCCATCGTTGTCTGGACGAGTACATCTCTTGCCTTACACAGCGCCCTCCTTTCCCATCCCTCTATGGGGCGATTATTTTTTCGTACACGAGTTTAACCAATTATTTATTTCGTTTCAATACGAAATAAAGCAAAATTCACTTAACAAAATGATTATTTTACATTTTTAAACAAATCAACTGATTTTGGTTAAACTCATGTACGAACAATATAATCGCGCCATGCGGGGGGGGGGGGGAGACTTTCGCCCAAATCGTACATGGATGTTCATGTCGGTCTTCGAAAATTTGACTTTCTCTATACCTATTTTCGGGTCAATTTCCCGCCCATCAATATACCAATTTTGTTAGAAAAGCACCACATTCTGTACAAATTGGGTGCTTTTTACAACAACCAAAAAGAAATGCCTCAAAATACACCAAAGTTTTGTCAATTGAGCGCTTTGGTTTGTGATGAAAATACTCATTGCTATACAATTTTTGCGAAAAAGCACCCATTTTTAGAGTGTTGTTATTGAACTATTAATCAAATGTATATGGAGGTATACATTTTGTGACCCCAAAAAGTTCAAAGCTAACAAAAATTCCCAAATTGCTAGATTACAATGTAAAGACTCTGTCTTAAATATTTTTTTAACTTAATTTAATATTTTTTGAAATATTCACACAAAAAGTGAAGGAAGAAAAACAACCCACTTTTTTGGTCAAAATTTCAAAAAATGTGTCAAAATAGTGGTTTCTTTGTAATGTTGTAAAAAAATCAACATTTTCGGTCAAGATTGACGCAAAATTTGCATTGTCTGACCTATTTCCTTTCCAAAAATGTATACTTTTCAATGCATTTGATTAATAGTTCGACAATTACAGCACTCAAAAAATTTAAAAATTCAATTAAACCAATTTGATTGAGTACCCCCTTCGAATGTAAATAACCACAAATTAACTACTCAATGTTGTTTAACATTTTAAACAAATTGTCAAAATTTGAAACAGGTTGATTAATTTTGAGCAACATTATAAACAACGTTGAGCTATACACTGGTTATAACTTGTATTTGTTTACAATTTTCAACAACGCTTTTAACAGAGCAACTGGACTATATCTCATGTGGAGCAAGAACTTACTCGCTTGGTCAAGCCCAAATATGCTGAGAAAAAATAGTCAATGTATTAAAGATCATAATGTCTCACACTTCTATGATAAAATCAAATACAAATTTTAAGAAAAAAACGCATTAATAGTAAACAATAGCTATATTCCATAATTTATTGAAAAATCTCATTACCTGCATACACTTTACAAAGAAACGTGTCTTTTTCTGATAACACTTAATAAACACTTCAACAAGTTTATTTTTGGGTTTTACATGTAAAGGTATAAGAGGCATTGCAACATGAGTAGTGTTTAGCCCCCCTCCAGGGCGTAATTGGCGCGGTGCCAAGAAGGGATGATTTCTAGGAAAGAGAGCAAAGGGAGAGGGGCGACCCCGTTTCTTGGAAAAAACAACAACAACAACAACAACAATTTGGCACTCACCCAAAAATGGATGAGAGCTGGGTTTCTCGGAAAGAGAAAAATAGATTAGGGTTGAGAGTTGCATACTACTCCGAAGAAACCAATACCCTTCGCAAAACCCACGTTTAAGGCTCTTGACACGGGCTGGGAAAAGAGATTTCATCTTGGGGCCGATAACTATATCACCGTTTCTAGATTTCGAGGAAAAAAGTTCATTCATGTACGCAGTTTCTTTACTGACGCGCGAGGTATTTTGCGACCCACGAAGAGAGGAGTGACCTTATCAAAGGATCAATGGGGCCGTATGAAGAACGTGATGAAAACGGTAGATGATGCAATTTTGGAATAATAACTGTCGTTTATTTAATTGTATATAGAACACGATTTGACGATCCTCGTAGCAAAAACATTGATGCGAAATATTGTTTTCGTTGTCAAAACAAACTCATGACCCTCTGAACAAAACAACATCCCTATTACGCTATAAAACTGAGCATTCGGTCTACTATCCTCAGTTCATCGCTCGATGGAGACGGAGAATAACTTTACTCACTGGAGAGATCACGGTTGCGAAGACGAAAACCTTGAAAAAGAAATGGCTGCTGAACAACTACGCAGACTGTTACGGTATCTGTATGCTGATCATATCGCAACAAGTAGATTGATGGTAGAGGCCAGATGCGAAGGTTGTAAAACGGATCATCCTTCCCAGAAACAACATTTGTGTTTGAATATCGACCAAGACCCTCTGGCGCCCATATTATACGATATAGCTATCAAGCAACTGAACAAGCTTCATCTAAGTCTAGTTTTTAAGGAGACGGCGAGAAATTTGTGGTTGGATCACCGTGGAATAGACGTGGAACAGTATCGTGGACGCTGTCCGAAAGTCTGGAAGTATCGGAAATGTACACTGTGGCAGCTATGGCAGTGAGGATGAAATTGGTATCTCTGGAAAACAGATTCGCCATTTGATAGAAAGACAAATCGAGGATAATGAACAGTTCAGAACTATTTCCGGGGTGATAGCTAGTATTCGAGACCACTCAGACTATAAGACTATATTGAAATGGACTCCTACACAAATGAAATCATTGGTCGAGATGGGAATATTAGCTCAACAGACTATGATTGGACCGCACACGCAAGAGAAGAGGTGTTTCAGGGCTTTGACACTCTACGTATTCACCGCTGATGTATGTAAACGACTACCAGGATGCTATGAAAATGACTTTCTCCGAGTCGTTGATGAATCTATTAACCAATGTGATGTGGATTGGAGTGTGCTACTGGACTATGACCATACTAGATGGAACATTCTCAAGTTTTTCATTTTAAAGTTAATAACGAGTGTATTGTTCATTTACACCATAGCGTTGATTATGTGAAATAAAATATATATTATTGTTTGAAGCGCATCACTGTCTCTACGTGTTCGAGACCACTCAGACTATAAGACTATATTGTATTGAAATGGACTCCTACACAAATGAAATCATTGGTCGAGATGGGAATATTAGCTCAACAGACTATGATTGGACCGCACACGCGAGAGAAGAGGTGTTTCAGGGCTTTGACACTTTACGTATTCACCGCTGATGTATGCAGCCAGTATGCAACCACACGAAAAGTCGTTCCTTTTCTAACCCAGCAAAGCGACCCGGAAGTATTCACCCGTAACGATACTGCTTCGCAGTCATAGTTGACCTCGTAATAGCACGATGTAAATGAGCTCTTTTCATGATTATAATCACACATTTCAAACACATTTGCCATGAAATTGTAAAATAAAAAGGCATATTATGCGAATTATATTATCTAATATTAGCTGTGACTTCATGACATGTTGCATTTTCGGTGCAAATTATTGTCATCACACACAGCCGAATTCGAGAAAAACTTGACGAAACTAAAGCCAAATTAACAGTAAATATTCCCTTTTTGAAGAATTAGGCACCAATTGTATTGATGGTATCATATTATTCATAGTCTTTTGTAACTAGAAACATGCTTAAAATATTATGAAATTATTTAGTCCAGTCAAGTGAATAGTTAATAAAATGGGTGTCCGAATCTGGCTCGAGCTATATTCATTTCGTACCGTCGTTGGGTTGTGGAATTAGTTTCGCTTGATAGCTCAGATGGTAGAGCGTTAGACTGAAGAGCGAAAGGTCCGGGGTTCGAAATCGATCCTTCTGCTCTGCACAATTTCATATGATATTTTTTTTCTCGTCAAAATCATTTTTCACAATTTCATCACACAAAATACATAAATTCGGACGTTTTCATTGCAAAAACGGTATTTTTTCCCAAAATTTCTAATGAATTCAAACGCGGGCATGGAAATGAAGCGCGGGCGGGTTATAGGAAACTAAAAATCAAGTTGGCGAGGCCTAACGGGGGATCGTAAGTTTCGTTTTCTGACCGAAAATCGCTGAAAATTAAGACTCGATTTTCTCATCAAAAAAGAACTCGGGCATCAATGATTTTGATATGAAATTAAAGCTTGAACTTCCGTTAGTATGAAAATTGCTCTTAAAATATCGTACGATTCTTAGTCCAGTCAAGTGAATAGATACAAGAAGCAAAGTCACAAAAGTTGTTAGATTCTAAAATAAGCGATAAAATCACTGTTTGTGGACCAAAAAATGTCAATTTGGTCCCATATTATTAAGAAAATTACGGTGATTATACCTATCTAGCTATTTGGCTGCAAACTGATCCTATCTCAGTGTATGCTGGTAAAACTAACTTGTCGTAAGGCTGACATAGGGTATTTAGCTAAAGGGAGACATCCTGAAATCGATCATTCTGCGGGTTAGAAATCGGCAAGGTCACGCTTTAAAAGCGACTGTTGCGTACTGGCTGTATGTAAACGACTACCAGGATGATGCTATGAAAAATGACTTTCTCCGAGTCGTTGATGAATCTATTAACCAATGTGATGTGGATTGGAGTGTGCTACTGGACTATGACCATACTAGATGGAACATTCTCAAGTTTTTCATTTTAAAGTTAATAACGAGTGTATTGTTCATTTACACCATAGCGTTGATGATGTGAAATAAAATATATATTATTGTTTGAAGCGCATCACTGTCTCTACGTGTATATTAACGTTATATACCATTTTCATTGAGAAGTAGAATGGGTATATAATAGGCCACCAGTGTTTTACTTACTATTAAACATTTTTGTGTTGAGAAACTTTATGAAATGATGACCTCAAAATCCAACGGAAAATCGACTAAATAATCTTGTAAAATGTGCGTATATTCCGGTGTTAAAGCTAGGAGATGGCGGGCCAAAGACAGATATAAATCCAACAGATATAATGGTTGTAGTATCAGAGAATTGTTATGACTCTTATCTCTACAGGCTGGTATTTACTCACTACGCTGATTCGAGTACCAGAAACCAAGCGCAATGTGGTATTTTTCCATGATTCTACGAATAAATCCATCAATTGCACCGGAGTTCTGTATACTCTGTCAAAATCCTAGTCCTATATACAGAATTTCGAAAACCTTCATCTGGTTAAACACCATTATACTATATTGTTAAATCAATAAACCATAGGGTTATCAATAGGTCCGATTGATAGGATAATCAATTTTCTCAAGACAAGTTAAAAGACAACACGCAAACACAACATTTCTTTTTCAGGTCAATAGTTTGATGACCTTACATTTTATTCAAGGCTATTTAAGCCATTAAGCTGTCTGCCGACTCAGAGGGCACAGGACATGGATTTATGAGTAATCTATACAATATGATCGCGAATCTTTAAAGAATGGTGCTTCGTTAAAAGACCCATAAATAGATCAGAAAGTCAAAAGCCTCATCCTCCCGACGCAAGTTTTCCCATTAGTTTCATTTTGCTGAATTATGCCCTCTCTGCTTCATATTTTTAACCCCTTAGAACATTTCTATCCAATACTTATACTCTATACGATTTAACCTAACAGGTATTGAATGATCCTTTAAAGTCTATGAAGAATTCAATCGTCATTGTCTTTTTTTTCATTTTCCTCTTCTTCGTCATCCTCGTCCTCATCATCTTGATGAAACAAAGCATTAAACTTGAACCAATATTTAGGTTCCACTCTGTTTAAGGCTCTGTTAATATCCATGCCTTTATCCAATCTCTCTTCAAGATTTTCTACAATCTCCAGATGCGTTTCGTCATCTTTCAAATGTATATAACTGGACAGAAATTCCATATAAATGTTGAAGAAACTTCTCTTGACTGCCCACAAGATTTTTGCATTGGCCTTATCCTTCGCATCGTCTTCGCTCATTCCCTCATTAACATATTTATCATATTTCACAGTCCACGTGTCATGTGTGATCTCTTGGGCTGTTTCCAACCATTCTTGAAACGCTATATTATCTTCAAGTTCGGAATTAGGTTCTTCCTCGCTTTCGTCTATCTCCGATTCCATAGATTCGTTCTCATCTTCGTCCCCTATCTCCGATTCCATATCAATAGTTTCCCGGTCCGAATCAGAATTTTCAGACCGCATGGATTCACCATCACCCGTCTCAGAGTTTTCATTCATCTCAAAATCGCCTTGAGAGTGAATGTTTTTAAGATGCCTTTTAAGATCGTAGTATCTCGTGAAACTTTTATTGCAGAGTGTACATCGATTAAGTGGACTATTAGGATTGGCGTACATGCTTAAGGTTTGGAGTATTTGGTCATTATGACAGAAATACAGATTGGACTTACTTTATATGTATTTACCATGCTACAATAAGTGGAATGCGCAAAAACATACGCAAGTTTGAACCAATCAGTTTATACTTCGGAGATGACCAGGATTTATGGAATACGGCATTGGCGTCGTGTGCGAGCGTCATGGGCGTCGTGTGCGGGCGTCATGGGCGTCAAGGGCGTCGTGTGCGGGCGTCATGGGCGTCAAGGGCGTCGTGTGCGGGCGTCATAGGCGTCATGGGCGTCGTGTGCGGGCGTCATGGGCGTCAAATACAGCGTGTGCGGGCGTCAAACGCGTCGAATTTGTCACTGGCAGCAGTCTTAATATTGATTTTATTTATTTTAGTGGCATGAATGTTCACCACCACTATCGTGACCCATATCCCTCTGTGAGCATTGATTAGTGATGATATACAAGTTTTTATTATTATTAAGAAAAAGTCTTTCCCCACTATATTGATCAAAATCGACCTATTGATTTTGTTGGTCCATAAATATATATTGCTAGTGTTCTCATTCACTTGTAAACCCACACTCATAGGATATGGGATACCAGGATATAGTATCATTGGAATACTGATCGCAATTTTCTAACGTGTTAATTCTCATGACCGAGAATGATTCAATCTGTGAGATTTCTGATGCTCTTTTAAATTATCAGCTCCAGAAAATGACTCGGTGCAAGCAAGGGCGTCCCCAGAGGGGGGGTGTGGGGGGTGTCACACCCCCCCCCCCCATTCATCAAATCTGTCGGCAAAATGATGGTGCTGTGGGCAAATCAAAGGAAGGAGGAAGAAAAGGGAGAAAGAAAAAAAGGGAAGAGAAAGGGAAAGAAAGAAAGGGAGAAAGAAAGAAGGGGAGAAAGATAGAAAGAGAAAGGGAAAGAAAAGAGGAAAAAAGAAAGAAAGAAAAAAAGAAAGAAAGTGAAAGGAAAGAGGAAAGGAAAAAGGGAAGAAAGAAAGAAAGAAAGCCCTATAACAATTATCGTATGCGCAAATGATAATGTTGTGTCGGCATATATGTTATATTAACACAAATCAAATCAAAAATGAACAAAGGCAATGTAGGCATATGAATTTGTAGGCACTGTGAACGAGCCCATTTTTATGAGATTTTGTGTCGGCGCACATGAACAGCCTAGGCCCAAGTCTTTGTTTTGCTCATTGTCAAGACACACAAAAAAATTGTGTCGGAATAGTATAGGCCTAGGCTAGGCATAACGGGCAATGTATGGGACCTTTAATCATACTAACTAGGCCTATTTCATTGTCGTTGTCAATGCCAACCCAAGTCAATAATGTCGCCAATGGCCAATCATATTGGCACATAGGTTACGAAATATTAAATAATTCGCCTATAATTATGTACATGTAAGTTGATGTAGGCCAATTGCTCTCATTGTACTGATTGTAGACGCTGCAAGCTCACTATCAGTCTATCGCAAAAGTAAGTCCAACTCCAACGTTTAGGTGTCAATGCAAAGTAAGAACTTATAAGTAGACTCTGTCCTAACTTCGACTTGAACAATGCAAATTATCATTATAATTAAGACAATAAGCACAACTGTCGTCATTTGCGTGAGACCAGGCCTACAGTGTGTGCACCAGGGGCACAATCGATATCTCACGTAATTGTATTATAGGTCTATGTCGTTGTCGGCCATACAGGCTGTAGGCCTATCATGCCTATACTGAACATTTGACCATGTTTTGTTAGCATTATTCAACAAAAACAAGATGGCTTCAGGAAAGTGTTCCATGACCATTTTAGTTTAAAAACTCAAAATCTTTGTGCGCTTCGCGCGCATTCTTTCTACAGGTTCCAACATTATAATGGATCTCGAACCAAAGCAAATATTATGGGGGACGTTAAAAACGTCATACTTGACCCTTTTAGTTTTAGAAATGCCAAATGTTGCGCGCTTCGCGCATATTAGTTTCAATGTTTCATTATTCAAGCTGAACAAGATGGCTTCAGGAAAGTTTTCCATGACCATTTTAGCTTAAAAACTGAAAATCTTTTTGCGCTTTGCGCGCATTCTTTCTACAGGTATCAACATTATAAATGTCTCGAACCAAACCGAATATTATATGGGTGACGTTAAAAACGTTACACTGGACCCTTTAAGTGTTAGAAATGCAAAATTTTGCGCGCTTCGCGCATATTAGTTTCAATGTTTCATTATTTAAGCTTAATTTATAGTATCTGAAGGCTTCCAACCAGTTTTCAATGACCATTTTAATTTTAGTTCAAAACCTGAAAAATTTTGCGCGCATATTTTCCACAGGTTTTAACATTATAATGGCCCTCAAACCATACGATTTGGATCAGGACTTGATATGTGTAACTATGCAATATCAAACCGTCAAAAACGTCATACTTGACTATTTAAGTGTTAGAAATGCCAATTTTTGCGCGCTTCAAGAAAGCTTCAGGACAGTTTTCCACGACCATTTTAGTTCAAAAAATGAAAAATGTTGCGCGCTCAGGCCGCATCAGTGGCGTAACCAGCGGGGGGCTGGATCCCCCACTTGGAACCCTTGCCCCCCCAAATGAATCATGGAATAATAATGGTACAAAGTAACAGATGAAAAATTTTCGCGCGCTACGCGCGCATGTCTTCCCAAAATGCAATATTCTATGGTACAAGCTTGTTTAGAGCCGAAATGTAGCTCAATCGTACAAAAGGTAGGCGTAAAGTCGAAAATGTTCGCGCGCTACGTGCGCATTTATTGACACTGGAATCAAGTCCACCCATTAGGAGCCCCCCATTTCAAGTCACTGCCCCTTCTTGCCCCCCAAATGAAAAAGTCTAGTTACGCCACTGCCGCGCATATTTTCTGCAGCTTTTTGCGCGCTTTGTATTGGTTTCAACGTTTCAATATTAAGATAAACAAGATGGCTTGAGGATGTGTGCCCCCCTATCAAAACAGTCCTGGATACGCCCGCTGCGCGCTGCTTTATTTAACATTTCAATTATCATTATCAAATTTGTGTCCCCCCATGTCTGAAAACTGATTGACTGACGGTTCTGACCATACAGTCCATACTAAAATATGCGTGTATGAATTCCGGCGAGCGAAGCGAGCCGAAAATTTATTTTTGTCGGCACAAATGGCTCTGTCGGCAATTGATGACCTTTACACCCCCCCCCCAATGAAAAGGGTCTGGGGACGCCCTTGGGTGCAAGCTGCAGTGTCCTTGAGTTTCCGTTGGATTTTGATGTCATCATTTCATAAAGTTTCTCAACACAAAAATGTTTAATAGTAAGTAAAACACTGGTGGCCTATAATACCCATTCTACTTCTCAATGAAAATGGTATATAAGGTACAACGTTATAATATACACGTAGAGACAGTGATGCGCTTCAAACAATAATATATATTTTATTTCACATAATCAACGCTATGGTGTAAATGAACAATACGCTCGTTATTAACTTTAAAATGAAAAACTTGAGAATGTTCCATCTAGTATGGTCATAGTCCAGTAGCACACTCCAATCCACATCACATTGGTTAATAGATTCATCAACGACTCGGAGAAAGTTATTTTTCATAGCATCATCCTGGTAGTCGTTTACATACATCAGCGGTGAATACGTAGAGTGTCAAAGCCCTGAAACACCTCTTCTCTTGCGTGTGCGGTCCAATCATAGTCTGTTGAGCTAATATTCTCATCTCGACCAATGATTTCATTTGTGTAGGAGTCCATTTCAATATAGTCTTATAGTCTGAGTGGTCTCGAATACTAGCTATCACCCCGGAAATAGTTCTGAACTGTTCATTATCCTCGATTTGTCTTTCTATCAAATGGCGAATCTGTTTTCCAGAGATACCAATTTCATCCTCACTGCCATAGCTACCACAGTGTACATTTCCGATACTTCCAGACTTTCGGACAGCGTTTGGTAGTTGTTCATCTCCCATGATCGTTGGAATTCTAACAGCGATTGTTCAAAGTCTATTCCACGGTGATCCAACCACAAATTTCTCGCCGTCTCCTTAAAAACTAGACTTAGATGAAGCTTGTCCAGTTGCTTGATAGCTATATCGTATAATATGGGCGCCAGAGGGTCTTGGTCGATATTCAAACACAAATGTTGTTTCTGGGAAGGATGATCCGTTTTACAACCTTCGCATCTGGCCTCTACCATCAATCTAAAAGTTGTTGCGATATGATCAGCATACAGATACCGTAACAGTCTGCGTAGTTGTTCAGCAGCCATTTCTTTTTCTAGGTTTTCCTCTTCGCAACCGTGATCTCTCCAGTGAGTAAAGTTATTCTCCGTCTCCATCGAGCGATGAACTGAGGATAGTAGACCGAATGCTCAGTTTTATAGCGTAATAGGGATGTTGTTTTGTTCAGAGGGTCATGAGTTTGTTTTGACAACGAAAACAATATTTCGCATCAATGTTTTTGCTACGAGGATCGTCAAATCGTGTTCTATATACAATTAAATAAACGACAGTTATTATTCCAAAATTGCGTCATCTATCGTTTTCATCACGTTCTTCATACGGCCCCATTGATCCTTTGATAAGGTCACTCCTCTCTTCGTGGGTCGCAAAATACCTCGCGCGTCAGTAAAGAAACTGCGTACATGAATGAACTTTTTCCCTCGAAATCTAGAAACGGTGATATAGTTATCGGCCCCAAGATGAAATCTCTTTTCCCAGCCCGTGTCAAGAGCCTTAAACGTGGGTTTTGCGAAGGGTATTGGTTTCTTCGGAGTAGTATGCAACTATCTCCCCCGGTTACAATCCTGAAGACTAGCATCAACTTCCGTACGGTTTGCCATTTCAGTTCCAATCAAATTCTCATTCAATGCATCATCATTCGGAGATCGCTTCCCATAAATTCCACACTCGTCAAAACCCTCTATAGTTAGAGGTTTATCATTTCGGTAATCTATCTCATCGAATCCTTCCGTAATTCCGCTCATTAACATAGCATCCTCTACTAAATCCTTAACCCCGGATTGTCCCTGTAAAAAAACTGGCAAAGCTTTGTCGTAAAAACTCACGTTTGTCGCCATACTGATGTCTAAACCGAGCTCGTCTCTTACCGTAGTAGGTATGAAACGTGTAAACCCGATAACCCGAGTTTTTATCGTAAAATTTGTTGTTATTGTTTTCATGCTTGTTTTTGGCAACCCTAATCTATTTTTCTCTTTCCGAGAAACCCAGCTCTCATCCATTTTTGGGTGAGTGCCAAATTGTTTGTTGTTGTTGTTGTTGTTATTGTTGTTGTTGTTATTGTTTTTTCCAAGAAACGGGGTCGCCCCTCTCCCTTTGTTCTCTTTCCTAGAAATCATCCCTTCTTGGCACCGCGCCAATTACGCCCTGGAGGGGGGCTAAACACTACTAACATGCGCGTCGCAACCGGGGCGGCAGGGGCAGCCATGGCCGCCCCACCTTTTTGTAAAGAAAGAAAAAAGAAGAAGGGGGACAAAAAGAGAAAAACGGGGGAAAGTGATTACTTTTGAATAAAATATTGGTAAAAGTACACACCAAATCGCACCAATACCAATTCTGAGGGGGCACTGCACGACCGTGCGATATTTCTTTTGACCGTGGGAATTTGTTTGACCCCCCTCCCCCCACTCTTACCTGAAATTCACGAGGTGACTGAAAACAAAAATGGGTCTACCTTTTACTATTTTTTTTGTTGGTACGTCGGACTGACCAGCCCAAAAACCTTTTCAGTTTTCAACATAAATGGCCGCCCCACTTTTTGGTACCTTGCTACGCCCATTGCAAAATCTCTCCACGGAACGCCCTCAACATCGAAAAAAAATTAAAAGAAGATTTTCTTGCAGATTTACATTTCTGATAATAAATCGTTCATACATTCCAAGTTACAGGGCGATACGATTCTTAATTACTTCAAATCATGATTTTAGAGTGAAAATAAACTGTCGGATAACACCGACAGTTTATATTTTCACTCTAAATTCACTCTAAAACCATGATTTTGAGGTAATTAGGAATCGTATCGCTCTGTAACTTGAAATGTAGGCCTATGTATGTATGTATGATTTATGATCAGAAATGTAAATCTGCAAGAAAATCTACTTTCTAAAAATAATAATGAATAAAGGGCGCTCTCGGGAAAAGATCACATAATATGCCTTTAAATAACTTATTTACCGAGCAATAATATAATTTGTTTACGCATTTTAATTATTTAGATACAAAGTTCAATAAATCAAGAGATAAATTTATGATAGATGAATAAATTAAAAAAACCTAAACGCATGGGCAGCCTTTATAATTGATAAAAATTGCATAACAATGATGTTACATTAATCCACCATCAAGTTTAAAAACTGTGTTAAATTCTCATTCCCCTTCCCGGCCGCCACTCTGTTCAAAGGCACAACAAAGTTGACATGTTTTATGCTTTTTTTGCAATTCTGAGGTGTGCAGCTCGATTTTCTTTCTCGAATTGTTTAGAAAACCATCCATTTTAGAACATCTGAAATTTAAAATGAACTGCACACCTGGGAAAGTATGATGAAGGGCATATTTTTTGCACGTAAATCCAATACAAGAGTTCTTAAATCGACAAAAATATGACGTCATAACCATTGCTTCGGGACAAAATGGCGCAGTACCCCCCCCCCCCCCACCCCCACTTAAACCGAACAACCAAAATGATGCACCCCGCCTCATGCCCTCTGGTTACACCCCTTGATTTTGTTCATCTCTAATGGAGAGGGCGCAATCACACTGTAAGTTCAGTTTCATGCAGGGTTTCATATTGACTAAATTCATAAACTTAAATCAAGAGAGGGCTCACTTTCTGTTAAAGATTTCGTCAGACGACGATGGACACGCGAGGGACTTATCTATCAATTCAGCAATGTATGTTCTTTCGGCGTTGAGGCGCATTCATTAGACTTTTCCATCACTATCTTATATAATAATAAATACGCAATTTTGGGCAATATTTAAGTCCTTAAGCCCTGTATTTGGTCGCTGTACGCATCTATAATTTCTCCACTGGCGATGGTAACACCACCGTGGGCCTTACACTGAAAGCCAAACTGGAGTCAGGGTTACTCTATAAAGGGAGTCCAGCCTACATGTGACTCTATGTCAATATTGACTCTGTTTGGAGAGTCACATGACTCCCTTGGAGAGTCAACATTTACTGACTCCTTTGGAGAGTCATGATGCATGACTCTTCAAGGGAGTCTTGTGACTCTTCAAATGGAGTCAATATTGACATAGAGTCACATGTAGGCTGGACTCCGTTCCGAGAGTAATAATGACTCCAACTGGCTAAATAGAGTCACCGTGACTCCAGGTAGGAATAAGAATAAGACACTGAGAACTGGGGGGGCTTTAGGGTAATTGGCTCTTTGATGTTTATGTTCTTGCTCAATGTATTTGCATTTACTTAGTGAGCAATCAGTTCCCTTCCTTAATACCAGTGAGAAATATGCATATATCAATATACATTCAACGGTGTTAAATTTACGTATCGACTTAATTCAAATAAATTAATAGGTTTTAATAGGTTTTAATAAATAAAAGGGGCAAATTAGCTCATTAGCATAATTGAAATGGTATACACAAGCACCGGTGCTAATTTTTGTACCATTGCAATTATGCTAATGAGCGATTTGCGCATTTTACTCGGCTAATCAGGCCTTCACGTTTGAGGCGTGCGAGTGCGATCGCACGCCATCGCACGCCTGAAATGGTTTCGAGAAGAGCGATTTATCGCACGCCTAAAAAAAAAAATTCCAAGTCCAAAACAGGACTTTAGATGAACCCATATTTGAACCTAAATGACCCACATATACCTCATGACCCACACCATAGGAATAGTAACTCATAACCCAAAGATCCTATACTAAAATAGTACTAAAATACTATACTATCTTGCTGTATTAACTGATAATTTACTGAATTTAGGTGGGCTTATGCTTGTGATATCATCAGCAGATGTATATTATCAAATCTATTCCATTACCTGTAAAGTTGCAGGGATCCTGTCCATCTTATCTAGTGAAGCCTCTTTGTTTTTTGTAATACTATACTAAGCATAGATATATTCATGGGTTAATTAATTAATTTAACCTTATTATCATTCCCAAATTTAGGCCTATGTCTTTGTTTCTTAATTAATTGTGACACCAAGATGGACATACATGGAAATGATTTGGGGTCACATGAGGGTTATGTATGGGTCAATCGAGGTCGTTTCTCTCAAGAGTAATCGAAAAGATAGCATGGTCATAAAACAGCACACCTAATTTTTTTGAGGAGTGCAATTTATGGCACACCTACAGCACACCTCAATGTTTTGAGGAGTGCGATTTAAAGCACACCTTCAATTTTCAAACGTGAAGGCCTGCTAATGTAAGACCAAGTAAAATATGCAAATTAGCTCCAGAGAGTCAGGATGACTCCTTTGGAGAGTCATGGGCGTTGACTCTTTCCGACGGCTAGGATGACTCCTTTGGAGAGTCAGGATGACTCCTTTGGAGAATCGGGATGACTCCTTTGAAGAGTCAGGATGACTCCTTTGAAGAGTCAGGATGACTCCTTTGAAGAGTCAGGATGACTCCTTTGAAGAGTCAGGATGACTCCTTTGAAGAGTCAGGATGACTCCTTTGGAGAGTCATGGCCGATTACTCTTTCCGACGGCTAGAATGACTCCTTTGGGGAGTCAGGACGACTCCTTTGGAGAGTCAGGATGACTCCTTTGAAGAGTCAGGATGACTCCTTTGGAGAGTCATGGCCGATTTACTCCATTTCAAGAGTCACTTGACTCCAGTTTGGCTTTCAGTGTATATAGTAACATGGCCGCCTCTCACTGGCCGGTGGCGGCAACTGACATTGGAAAGCATGATAAGTGCCGCCCTGCAGACCCCTTCCTTTGTCACCCTCTTCCGCCCTCCCTTACCCCCTCCCATTTTGAGCCCAAATTCGAAAAGTTGGCGTTCCTTACTAAACAAATTTAGGGGTCCCAACCTTTTATTAAATATCTCTTAAGTTCTTACGACCCTAAATTTTTGAAAAAGCCGCTCCGAGATTTTTGAGGAGTTCTGAAAATAGAATTTGACGGGGTTTGGTAATGGGTGAGGGGGAGGCACTCAACTTATGTACCAGCTATAGGGTTTATGATAGGGGCTTCGGAATTCTTGACAGAACAGAATAGGCCCAAAGAAGTGTGGGGCTATTGTGGCCCCTCGCCAGCATCAACATATTGGGGTGTTGGGGGGGGGGGGGGGGAGCTTAATGGGCGGGGACAAGAATAACAAACTGGATGACACCAAACTTCCTCTTTTTGGTGGGGTCAACATTGTGGCTTTTATGTAAATTGCCTTCAATAGTTTAATTTGTTCTGATTTAGACATTCTAGTTCAATTTTACTAGGCCTATATAGGCCTACTTTGACTTATTTTCGATTGTTTGGTGAAATGGGTTGGGCTTAAAGCTAAGGGGCACAGAGTGATTTCCCAAAAAATTTAATTAAATATTTTTACCTTGTTAAGATAGATAATATACATATAAACCCTCTCATGAAAGATTTCTTCAAAAAAATCAGTAAAAATGAAAAATAAAGACATTTTCACATCATTTCTGATGGTGTATTAGTGCTTATCACTTTTTTGTATTTTGGTTAAAAGTCACCACCAATTGTATCATGGAGGTCATGATATACATAGAAACCCTCTCATGAAAGATTTCTTCAAAAAAAACTGTGACCTTGAATTTGGGTAGTTTCTAAATGATCACATCGAACTCAAAACGCTATAAAATCCATGAATTTCACATGAAATACTGCAAATTAAGCTCTATAATTTTGGGTGGTACGTATAATAATAAAGCATTACTAATATGTGAAAAAACCGAACTTCTGAAAAATTTTGGGGCTCCCTCCATGAAGAATCTCTTAAGCTGAGTGAGGGAGGGACACTGTGGCCCGCAATTTGGATTGGAAAAGGTCTTTATTACCGGGCATTTGTGCCCCTTGCATCAGCCCTGTGTTCCCGGTAATAACCTACGGTCCCGTCAAGGCTGGGCCGATCCCGGGACTGCCAGGGGGGGGCGGAGGGGGGGGCGGGGGGGGCGGGGGGGGGGGGGGGGGGGGCGGGTACTCATACGGTATACGGGGATGTGGAGCTCTAAGCATGGGTGGGTATGATTTGTGCTGTGTAATCCCTAATAATGGGGTCACTTTTTACAAATGGTTATATTTTCGCGAAAATTCGGGCTACTCTGTCGCGAACATTTGCTAAAATTGTGGCTATTTTCTCGAGATAATTGTGCGAAAATTGAGTCTATAATGATGAGGCCGCAAATCCTTAGAAATTGGGTACCGTTTTTTCCAAAATCACCCTTCGAAATCATAGGTGTTGCGGCACACCCCGACCAAACCAAACCCGAGTACCCCCCCCCCCCCCCCCCCACGGGCTTGAATAAACTGTATTTTAAGATGGTTTTAAACACAGGCGAAATACGTTTACGTGTAGTTTAATAGGTCTATATCATTGATCATTGAAGTTCAACTTGTGGTGGTTGGTGGGGGCCCGGGGGGGGGGGGGGGGGGGGGGGGGGGGGGGAGGGGCGGTAGTATTTTGATTATTTGCAACCAACGGGTCTGACATATCTGTTTAGTTTTGAGATATTGTATAGTTAATTAAGGAGAGGGTCACCACCATAACCTCTTTGAATGATTATTAATCTTATCTCTTTCATTTTTCTATTTAGTTTAAATGTTGTTCATAAAAAAAACACCATTATTGGGTCCTATCCACCTAATAAACCTTCGACCTCTCGGAACGAGATTGTCCATTTTTGTATCGTTTTACAACCCGCGGATGTGTCTCTTTTAGTTTGAGATAATTGTTGCTACCCAATTAAATAATAATAATATAAACAGGCATTTAAAGCCGTATTTTAAACCGCAAGGAAACTCAAATGATGCGCCGCACAAAGATCAAATCAATAAATTAAAAATCAAAAGTAGCAGTTAAGAAAACGCTTTACTATTCGAGAGTGGTAGCAGTCCAATTATTATGGAGAGGCAATGTCTGCCGTGGGGCCTTTGCTAAACTGAAAGGTGTTTTAAAAAACATCTAGTATGCATCAAGGGCTCCATCTTTGGAATAATTCCCATGAATCTAATACAGAGACGCGGACATCTCGTAAGTCTTTCGTCATAGCTTTGATCAATATGGCGACGTCCATACATATACATGTGATTGTTTTTTTTCCTAAAGCTGATTTTGTCTTTACGCGGTACTTCTAAAAAACTTTAACCCACAGAAGTGATCTGTATAATAATAATGCTACGTATCTGAGCGCTAAAGTTCCATGGCACAATAAATCTGCCTGCTGTCAAACATGTCCAACCTACAAAATGTGCGCAACTTGATGGGTATGTGCAGTGCTCCGTTCTTGATGAAAGGATCTTAAAAAAGGTAGAATGATAAATTGTTTATTGTCAAAACTTGAAATAAGCTTCCCATCCTATGAGGATTTCACCTGCCACTTAAGCCAGCCTACGACAATGATCATCGAAAAGGTCATCGAATTCTCAAGGATTGGCTTGCAAGGGAATTGCAATTTTTAGGTAAATCCCTAAGAAGTATTTGTCAACACAACAAGAACAAGACTGAAGCCTAGCATTACCATGCTGATACATGGATACAGTCAGCTTTGGAACTGCAAACGGAAGTAGTCCCTATTCAACAATGATGTATAGTATGAAGTCTGCAAAATTTATGTTTGATTGTTCACCTCGAGCAGTGTTCGAGGATCCCAAAATGTATCGTCCACACATCGCCCAGTGCTCAAGTACCAAATGCTTGGGGATATGGGAATTCCTCTAGTCATTCTTTGTTACATGAAGTCTGCACTTTATAGGGAGAAAGAAAGAAAGAAAGATACATTTTGGATAAATTTGGAATATACTTTGGGATCGGAATCACTGAGAGTGTTCACACAGCGCATTTCCCTAAGTTTGTGCTTAGGAATCGCTTATGCCTCCCTACAGACGTGCCTAGTTTTACAGATTTTTTTCTTCTCATTTATAGTTTTTTATTATCATTTCTTTCGCTGAAAAGATCACATACATCATAAAAACAATTCAAATATACATGTGGTGATACAAATTATATTTACCAAGGGTACATTCATACATGAACAAATATTATTTAGATTGAACGTATTTTGTATATAAACAGGTAAATGTATACAGAGACAGTGTATTGTTCCTCGTTCTTATAAACATACATGCAATAACTTTGACAATATAATTATCTTATTTCTCAAAAAGTGTTTTTATAGATGATCACTTTGCAGCAATGTGACAATACCTTCATATTGGCCTCTTACTCAGGCTTGTTAATGATGGATATGGACTTAAACATGGATTACAACGATCAAGTTCTTGTTCTAAGTCATATTAGCTAACAGAGGTACAGCAGAAATCACATTTTATGTTTCTGATCAACTATTCATAAACGTTCAAATTACCTCGTCTAACCTTTGTTTAAGCGTCAATATGCAGTAAATTATGTATGCAGTGTCATCAAATCCTACATATGAGGTTATTTTATGTGAAATTATTTTTCACATAATTTGAACAATTTTATATAGAATATTATGCTTTTTATCATGTTGAGTTTTCTTATACACAGTCGCTGTACACGTCAGTACAATAATTGTATTCTTTTTTCATGCACACTTTAAGCGAGAGCATAGAGAAATGTTAAAATCAATGATGCACTCAAATAGCTCCACTTTCATAATACTGTTAGTAGTGTGAACATATTCACTAAGTTAATTTTCGCGCAGCTTTCCCATTAACGAAAACACACAGATGTATTTCTTTTAATTGTGAATTAAAACAGACCAACAATATATTGTTGACAAATTAGTAAAGCAGGAACAATTATGCACACAAAAATAGCACTTTTACGCTGGTTTAACGCTGTGTTCATCATGTCCCTACACAGAATTGCATATTAGTGGGTTTTCATTGCATCAATAGAATTTTCACAATTCTAAACAAAAGGGCCAGTCCGCAATTTGTTAATTTTGCCCGAGCGTCATTTCTTTCCCATGGACACTGTACATCACATTTTGGGATTTGTTAATTTGTGAAAAGGATCTATTGTGGGGCGCCAAAAATAACAAACCTCATAAAAAACCACCTACACAAAAACCTATAAGGGTGTATATTTAATTCATGAGTAAACCCACATACTTCAGACTACTACTACTACCATATGAAGTTTGATTAAAGGGTCTATAGTATTATGTTAAAAATAGTTAAAGAGGCATTGAGAGATGTATCGATATACTAAATGAGTAAATAACGTAAAGATAATCATCAACATAGCCCAAATCCAAAATATCATACAATTCCGACATCTCCTTCATGCCAAACTAAGCAAATAACGGCGCTTCCGGGTTGAGATTTGCCGCGAAAGTCCGTGAGTAAAACTTAGCATAACTTTTAAATTTTATATGATAAACAGCGAATGTTGGTGAACTGTTTCAGATGATAGTTAGTATATGCCTAAGTATTACTTTGATGCAAAAAAACTAATTTCCAGGATAATTGAGGGCGCACTCCCATACGTATCTCTCAATGCCCCTTTAATAAACTGGGGAAAATGTTTCCAATTGCAAGAGAATAAGTCATCATCTTCTATTCTGGCTTTCTGGATTGGGAAATTAGAATATTTTAAAAATGGAAATGAATAGCACGTCAGCCGCTCTCGTCAATTTGTTTGAGTTTGGCCAAAACTTTTATTATTTTTGGGAAAATTAAAATATTCTCAAAACTTTTAAAGAAATATATAAATAGTTGTCCGCGCAATATCAAACTCTACTGATGACTTTGACACCATTTTAGACCAATGAGGGCAAGTTTTATGATTAATGACATGATCCAAGATTTTTGTTGAATAACATATCATTCTTGCACTCTAAAAATGTGGTTAAATTGACTATTGACTAAGGAAAGGATGAAATGGACTAAGGACAGCGTCAAATATGCACACACAACCTATACAACTAGTCACATTTTGATCACTGTGCACATTTTTAGGTTGTGTGTACAACTTGACTCGTTGTTTTAAGAGTGTGTTATTAAACTGTTATCAAATGTTTATAGTGCATTTTAAGCACGACTGATATACTTTTCGGAGATCTCACCAATAAATGTATCAAAATATGTATTTATGGGAAACAATGAATAATGAATAATAAAAATAGACCACATCATTTTTGAAAATGTTAACAGGAAACTGATAATCAATTTCCATGGCCTTATAAGTTTGCTTTATTTTGCTTCAAGAAGAGTATAGGTGAAGACAGCAAATATTAGACTGCACACAGGTACAGGCAGAAAAGGTGACCTGGATCTTTTGCTTCAAGAAGAGTAGTTTGAAAAACCCTGATATTATAAATGCATAACAGACATTTGGGGCAAGCAGTAAAATAAGAAATGGGAGGAAATACACATTGAAAAAATGTGGGCATACGACAAAATAGTCTGTGCCGTAACCTTTTTCTTTTTAATTACTATGTTTAAAACCCACATGTCGCCGAAGTGCATTTGCAAATTTAATGCCGCGCTACATTAGCGATATCGTATCTCACGCTCGGTGTAATGAAACCCAGTCTGCCTGCCAATAATTTTATAAAAAAGTGTTTTACCATATGTTTGCAATTTGGGTTTAACTTGGCATTTAATTGTGTACAACTACATACATGTATTGTAGATTTTTGTTTAAGGGGGCTGTGGACTCTCAGGTACAGCCTCCGTAAAACTGCCGTAACTTCTTCAATATTCATTTAATCTTTATAAAAGTATTCAGATTTTTGCACGAAAGGGTTCAATTAATCCAACCAAAAAAAATGTGAATTCACATTTTTTGGCACTTTTTGGTCTCTAACTCAAAAAATAAATAAGATATTAAAAATTAAAAAAAAACGCTACTGGGGAATGTTATCAGGATTAACATAAAACTAGTATGACAAAATTTAACAAAATATATTTTGAGTTATCTTGTCCAAACCTAAAATAGGTCAAAAAACGTGTTTTTTTATAAAGTTTTTCCAAAATGGTCAATTTCGTTATCATGGTTGGATTAATTGAACCCTTTCGTGCAAAAAACTGTATACTTTTATAAAGATTAAATGAATATTGAAGAAGTTACGGCAGTTTTACGGAGGCTGTACCTGAGAGTCCACAACCCCCTTAAGTGAGACAGTCACTCAAGATTACTCCACAAGTTAGAGTACTGTCAAAGTGGACAGTTTCTCGAGTGTTAATTTTCACGCTTCGCACATTTTAAACAATTAAGCTTGGTTTTTTTATTTTCGCGACTTTGAGCTACCTTACATAGACCTACATCGTCAGCCTGCTTCGATAATTGCCTAACTCACTTTTCAGCGAAATTGAGCTTTTTGCATAAATCATGACTTCATTACATTATGCACATGTTGTAATAATACCTTAGAAAGTCATTGACCAATTAAAAGTGTTGATAAATGCACAATTTTAATTCTGCCTAAGTCAGCCTTGTGAGTTAGGCAGATTGTAATAATGATGTAAAATGATTATAATGGGTCATATAACCTCGTATTAGGCCTATAACACGCCACATTTCACTTAAAGGTATATCTCCAACCTAATTTTACCCAAAAGTGACTGCTCCTGTTGGAATTCACCTGCACTATTCATGGTGCTATTCAACATATCGTCAGCCTGCTTCGATAATTGCCTAACTCACTTCTTTTTTTTTTTTCTTTTTTTGAAAATGTAACCATGTGAAGTTCATTTGATACCCATGTGATTATATGCAACACCCATGCCAAGTCCATTTGATGCCCATGTGATTATAAGTCAACACCCATGTGAATTCAAATTGATATCCTTGTGATAACAAGCCAACACCCATGTGGAACCCATGTGGGCACACTAAAATCCCATATGGCACCTGTGGTACCTCTAAGTGTACTATAGCCACAACTATCCATCACTATCCTGACACAAAAAAAGAAGTCAAGTCATCATTTCAGCATATGGTGGCTAACCTATGGGCTAAAACCTAAAACAAATGGCCTACATTCTGATCACAAGACCAAGAGGTCTGACACAGGTCTGCTTCCTGCAATGACCACTTCCTCATGTTACAAAGCTTGATTGAAATCCATGCCAGGTGTAGAGTTAAAAGGAGAGAAAATATTATTGCTAGTTGCTACGCTCACACTCTGCAAAAGGCAGCAAAAACCTTGCATACAAAAACACTCCATAGCTAATTTAGGACAAGGAGAAATACCGGGGGAGGGGTATTATAGCTTCACTTGATTTGCTGGTAAACCCTCAAACAAATGGCATATATTCTGAGGCCCAAGAGGTCTGACACAGGTCTGCACCTGCAATGACCACTTGCACATTACAAAGCTTGATTGAAATCCATGCCAGGTGTTGAGAGGAGAGTAAATATTATTGCTACGCTCACACTCTGCGGTTTGTCAGAAAAAAGGCAGCAAAAACCTAGCATATGAAAACACTCCATGTAGCCAAGGACAAGGAGAAATATGGGGAGAAGGGGTATAGCTTCATTTGACTCAATGATATATGCAAAGGATACTCAAAGTGAACGAAATAATAACAAAAGTGTAAAATTGGCAAGAAATTTGTGTTTTTATCTCTCGGTTCGCAAAAGTAATCCAAGAGTATGCATGCGTCATGCATGATGCACAATGCGCTGGTTGCAAACGTGTTGCGTTCATTAGCGCCCACATTCATCTGTGTTAAAGGCATATTATGTGATCTTTTCCAAGTAGCGCCCTCTATCAATGATTTTTACTATGAAAGCAGATTTTCTTGCAGATTTGCATTTTTGATCATAAATCATAAAGAAATTCACTCGAAAACTATGATTTTGAGGTTATTAGGAATCGTATCGCTCTGTAACTTGGAATATATTTATGATTTATGATCAGAAAAGTAAATCTGCAAGAAAATCTGCTTCCATTTTTTTTCTAGGACCGAGGGCGTCCCCTGTAAAAGTTCACAAACATTGGATATTCATTATCACCACATGGAAAAATTAAACAAGGAAACATTGATCTGTTTGTGCCTCATGTCGGGCATTAAGAAGGAAACACATTTTATTTCCTACAACATACAACAGGCATTTATGAATGTTACCTAATCTAGCTCTACATTTATTTTAAACCACGGATGTTCACAACGTCGTGCCCGATGCGGTCGCCCAGGCGACACAACCCCCCAGTAACTACTTCGGAGTAAAAGTTCTGTTCATCCAAAATAAGAATTTAGCTAGATTACATTTATTTTAACCACGATGTTCACAGAGACTACCTAGCAGTAAAAGCTGTGTTTAACATCAAAATAAATTGTTTAATTCATACAACATGCCTTTGTGAATGTATCCAAATTCAGCCTGATTACATTTCTTTTAAACCCGGATGTTCACAACATCTTTGTGTTTCATCCCAGATAATTAGTTTACTCTTCTTCACCGCTGGATCACCTGTGTATAAACATTTCAACTCGTTCGCCTGAAGTAACTACTCAAACGGTCACCAACCCCCCAGTGAATACCTAGGAATTACATTGATTTGTTATACTACATTAACCTACCACGGATTTGAGCAAATGATATATGGTAAAATGAAATGGCTGAACCTTTCTTATCATTATATTCTTTAATGAAACATAAGTTGGCTACTACGCGATTTACTTATTGTATTACATGTGTAATATATTTTTTAAAAGTGACATTTTATAAAATTCACAAAAGAAACTGCTGTTCACGTGCCACCCTAACTGACGTGACTATAACCTCATGGGAGTGGTGGGTGGGTAAAAATTTGACTGCTCCTTTCTCAATGCTATCTTGACAGAGAATGAAATTTACGCCAAACCAAACATGGCGGCCTAGCCCATAAAGCCTCTGATTGGTCTACAATCTATCTTGACCCCAAATTTCATTGGTCCTTACCGTAATGCCCCCAAACAACACAATAACATTAGCAACGGAACCTACCATTTTTCCAGAGGTGATAATGTTTGGTTTCAATGGACGGGCCATGGAAACTGAATTACTCTAAGATTCTTAACCCCCTGAGAACTACCGGCCGATTGGTCAGAAAGATAGAAACATAATTTATTACACCAATCAGAGACAGCGTTAGAATAATTGTAACTCGTAAAGATTGGAGTGAAATATTTTACAAGCTGCATTTTAATTGGCTATTCAATTGAGTATATCTTGCAATAAACCAATCAGAACCACTGTAAGATAGACAGGTAGACCCCACTAAAAATTAAGGTATAATCAGGCAGAGCAAATCATCGTGTACAAGGATTCAACTGCTGATAATATGTAACATTAAACAGAGTTATAAATGCATAAAACACATGGCATAAATGTCAAATTATCTTGCTTTGCTTGTTGATTTACCAAAGCAATCAACTTAATACAACACATGTGGGAAATGATTTATCAGTATCATCATTTAGGATTTGTTCATCCTGAACCATTATCAAGACACTCCATTGTATCCTACAACAATCAATATTTGTTTTCCGTTTGAAATATAAGATGAATCAATAGATATGTGGACAAAAATGATTTCATATTTTAGATTAGACTTCCATGATTAGAATGATGACCATTTTGTTGATGCCATAAAATATTAATAACCTTATGACACCCATACATTACCAATGTCTTACCAATGTGATACTCATCTGTGACACCCATGTTTTACCAATGTGATACTCATCTGTGACACCCATGTTTTACCAATGTGATACTCATCTGTGACACCCATGTTTTACTGATATGATATTCATTTGACCCCACATGATACTAATTTGACCCAATATGAAACTCACATGACACCCATGTATTATCAATGTGATACTTATTCGATCCCACATGAAACTCACGTGACACCCATGTATTATCAATGTGATACTTATTTGACCCCACATGAAACTCATGTGACACCCATTTATTACCAATGTGATACTCATTTGACCCCCGCATGAAACTTATGTGACACCCATGTATTACCAATGTGATACTCATTTGACCCCCGCATGAAACTTATGTGACACCCATGAATTGCCAATGTGGTACTTGTTTGACCCACATGAAACTCATGTGTCACCCATGTATTACAGTGTGATACTTATTTGACCCTACATTATACCCATGTGACCTATCCATGTATTACCAATGTGATGCTCATTTTAACCCCCGCATTATACCCATGTGACGCCCATGTGATATACAATACATAGATGCACCCATATGATACCAATGATAATACCAAATAAATACTTGACAATGTTCTTGACATGCTCACCTTAAAACACAAATAGTTGTCCCCAAAGATAAGATTCCTATGCACCTGTAAAGCATTACCACAAAGTCATATCCACTTATTTTCATAAGAAAAAATGGAAATTCTGATATCTATTTGAGTTATAAAGCCACACACTTATCAAACACACTCTAACTGTTCTGTAACTATCCTTAAAGGAATTGGGAGATTCAAGATGGACAGCATTTATTTCTGGACATGAAGTCGTATTGTTCTGGTCGGTAAAATGGTAAAACCATGGTTAACCTACTTTCTTGAAGTCAAATATAACAAATGGGAGAAACATGTGTTTCTATCAAAATGAATTGCAGTCACTTAAATCCCTTTCAATACTACTGATTTTTCTCTCTCTCTCTCTCTTGTGAAGTCCGATGCTCCTAATTAAAAACTATAAATAGCAATGTTGTTGGCACAGGATTTAATTCAAAAGCTGTCCGGCAACTCGGCAAATATGTTTGGTATGTGGCTTTTAGAAAATGATTAGTAGAGTATTTAATAAGCAGGAATGATCCAAATCCAACCATTTTACATAAATTCTTTGAACCCGACATGCCGGTATACCGGCTTGACTGTGGGTGTACCACATACCCGATGGGCCGGTATATCGGCTTCAACCTATGTGTACCAAATACTCTCCATAATGTTGTGAGGGCTGTCATCTTTCATCTCAACTATGGTAATCTTCTTTTTTGCGCTACGGAACATGAATTGGACAGAGTTTAAAGATTGCAGAACAATGCTGCCCGGTTGATATGTTCCATATCAATACGAGATCATAGAAAGAACTCCATGCACTGGCTGTCCATAAGGAAAACGATTCAATTTAAACTCTGTCTTTTTGTTTTCAAATGCATTAACAATTCTGCACCTCTACTGTCACTGTATGTTCCTCAAAGAACTCTTTGTTTTGCTCATGACATAACCTGCCTGAATGTTCCTAATAATAATAATAAATAATAATAAACAAGGTCTTGGGTCAGAAAACGTTCAGTGTAGGGTGTCTATATAACAAAGACCTAAGACCTAAGACCAAAGACCTAAGACCTAAGACCTAGAAAACAAAGACCTAAGACCCTAGGGTGTGTATAAAACAAAGACCTAGAAAACGAAGACCTAAGACCCTAGGGTGTGTATAAAACAAAGACCTAGAAAACGAAGACCTAAGACCGTAGGGTGTGTATAAAATGAAGACCTAGAAAACGAAGACTTAAGACCCTAGGGTGTGTATAAAACAAAGACCTTAGACAAAATTACTGCCAGTCCCTATAGTATACCTTGCTTGATATATGGGTACCCAACCCCCTCCCCGGTAAATTGAAGTCAAGTAGTTATACATTAATATGTGAATATGACCTCCCTCCTGGTAAAATTGAAGTGAAGTAGTAGTACACTGCTCGCAAGTGTTACGAAATTACAATAAATATTGTTTAAAAAAAGTTCCTTTGCCCATCCCTAGTAGAAAACAAAGACCCTAGGGAGTATATAAAACAAAGACCTAAGACCCAGGGTGTTTATAAAACAAAGACCTTAGACAAAATTATGAGTTACTGCCAATATGCTTAATATATGAGTACATCCCCCCACCGGTCAATTGAAGTCAAGTAGTTATACCTTAATATGTGAATACCCCCCAGGTAAAAATTGAAGTGAAGTAGTACACTGCTCGCAAGTGTTAAGAAATTGCAAAGATTGTTTAAAAAAAGTTCCTTTGCCCATCCCTAGTAAAAAAACAAAGACCCTAGGGTGTGTATAAAACAAAGACCTAAGACCCTAGGGTGTGTATAAAACAAAGACCTAAGACAAAATTATGAGTTACTGCCAATATTATGTTTAATATATGAGTACCCCCCCCCCCCCCCCCGGTAAATTGAGGTCAAGTAGTTATACCTTAATATGTGAATACCCCCCCCCCCCCGGTAAAAATTGAACTGAAGTAGTACACTGATCGCAAGTGTTAAGAAATTGCAACAAAGATTGTTTTAAAAAGTTCCTTTGCTAATCCCTAGTATAAAACAAAGACCCTAGGTTGTGTATAAAACAAAGACCTAAGACCCTAGGGTGTGTATAAAACAAAGACCTTAGACAAAATTATGAGTTACTGCCAATCCCTATAGTATACCTTAATATATGAGTACCCCCCCCCCCCCCCCCCCCCCGGTAAATTGAAATCAAGTAGTTATACCTTAATATGTGAAAAAACCCATCCCGGTAAGAATTGAAGTGAAGTACATGTAGTAGGCCGCCTACACTGCTCGCAAGTGTTAGGAAATTGCAACAAAGATTGTTTAAAAAAAGTTCCTTTGCCCATCCCTAGTAGAAAACAAAGACCCTAGGGTATGTATAAAACAAAGACCTAAGACCCTAGGGTGTGTATAAAACAAATACCTAAGACAAAATTATGAGTTACTGCCAATATTATGTTTAATATATGAGTACCCCCCCCCCCCCCCCCCGGTAAATTGAAGTCAAGTAGTTATACCTTAATATGTGAATACACCCCCCCCCCCCCCCCCCCCCCTCGGTAAAAATGGAAGTAAATTAGTACACTGCTCGCAAGTGTTAAGAAATTGCAACAAAGATTGTTTAAAAAAAGTTCCTGTGCCCATCCCAAATAGAAAACAAAGACCCTAGGGTGTGTATAAAACAAAGACCTAAGACCATAGGGTGTGTATAAAACAAAGACCATAGACAAAATTATGAGTTACTGCCAATCCCTATAGTATACCTTAATATATGAGTACCCCCCCCCCCCCCCCCCCCCCCCGGTAAATTGAAATCAAGTAGTTATACCTTAATATGTGAATACCCCCACCCCGGTAAGAATTCAAGTGAAGTAGTAGGCCTACACTGCTCGCAAGTGTTAAGAAATTGCAACAAAGATTGTTTAAAAAAGTTCCTTTGCCCATCCCTAGTAGTAAACAAAGACCCTAGGGTGTGTATAAAACAAAGACCTAAGACCCTAGGGTGTGTATAAAACAAAGACCTTACAAAATTATGAGTTACTGCCAATCCCTATAGTATACCTTAATATATATGAGTACCCCCACCCCCCCCCCCCCCCCCCCCCCCCCCCCCACCGGTAAATTAAAGTCAAGTAGTTATACCTTAATATGTGAATACCCCCACCCCCGGTAAGAATTGAAGTGAAGTAGTGCACATGCTCGCAAGTGTAAGTAAGAAATTGCAATAAAGATTGTTTAAAAAAGTTCCTTTGCCCATCCCTACTAGAAAACAAAGACCCTAGGGTGTGTATAAAACAAAGACCTAAGACCCTAGGGTGTGTATAAAACAAAGACCTTGAACAAAATTATGAGTTACTGCCAATCCCTATAGTATACCTTAATTTATGAATACTCCCCCTGTAATACCTTAATATATGAGTACCGCCCAGGATATCTGGAACAATATTATTTTTCCAATCTCTTTCATCTGTTTCAGAACCGCTGAGTCATAACAATTTATTGTTAGTAGTAACTTATAATCTTAACCCGTTCACGGGTAGGTGCACCCCCGGGGACCAATATATGTTAACGATAAAATGATTTGTTATTACACTGCAAAAACACCGGTGTTAAAAATAACACCATTGGTGTTGTGAGAGGTCCACACCCAAAAAAATTAACACCGGTGTACCGGTGTTAAATTTTTGGTGTTATATCAACACCATGTAGTGTCATTTGAACAACTGCAAGTGTGAAAAATAACACTGTAAGTGTTAATGTAACACCAAGATAGTGTTAAAATAACACTAATTGGTGTGGACCTCTCAGAACACCGAACGGTGTTATTTTTAACACCGGTGTTTTTGCAGTGTAGTAACCAAATAGTCATAACATTTCTTTTTTTGAAGCATTTGCATTGGTTATTTATTCAAGTCTTTTAATATTTGTATCCGTAGGGAGTAGTACCCCCTGACTTAATATTTTAGTACTTTAATTCATCCATTTACCCATTCATATGACATCACCCGGTGGTCATACCTGTTTTGGTTTTCGAGTTATTTATACTTGAAAATACCCAAATATTTTGAAGTGGCACCCCCTGAGTCATAGCCTAAAAAACACAACTAAATACTATTTATTGTAAATTATCCAAAACGCCCCGTCAGTCCGAAGGCCCGCTAGTCCGAAAACAAAACAAAAACAAAAACACCCCGCTAGTCCGAAGGCCCGTTAGTCCGAATTATTTTTTTCATTTTTCGGACTAGCGGGCCTTCGGACTGACGGGCCTTCGGACTGATGGGCAGCACCCGGTTGCGCAAGCTAGGTGTTCCTGCAAGCTTAACCCCCTGGGCACTACCTGTCTTTCGTACAATATTTCCCATTCGTCAATTACATGATATAATCATTTTGATGACCAATTACAGTTTTGCTAATAAATATTTTATGCTAATATTTTTGAAAATTGTAATTATTCTAACGATGTCTCTGATTGGCACAATATTTGACACATTCTGAATTTCAACCAATCGGCCGGTAGTTCTCAGGGGCTTAAGGTTACACTGCAAACTGACATTGAAAGGTTGTGATAAAGGTTGCGATTTTCATAAGGGTTAGTTAGGAGTATGAGCGTATGTAATTACCTGGTTAGGTTACTTTTGTTAGCACTGTATATAGTGTTAAATCCACTTACCCAGCTATCGTGCTTCAGCTCCAGTAGAACCTTCTTAGCAGGTATAAGGAACTCCCTGATAAATCTTGAGCTATCACCGTGGTATTGGTCTTCTACTAGCTCAGCAACTTGTGAGATGAGAGGTAAGGAGACGCTTGTGAATGGTTGGTAGATCTCTGAGAGAATCTCATGGATGCTGGGGTTGGACTTGCCGCTACTGCTACGACGCTGAGGATAAAAAGGTAAAGAAAACAATATTATTATTACTTATACTAGTACTTATATTTCTGGGAATTTTGCAAAGGAGTTTGCTTGAGTCAAAATCCTATTTTATGTACATTTGTTATGTCAGAGCGTTAATAAAAAGCTAAATTTAGCACATTTACAAATCTTCTTGATAAATTATATTGACCCTAACCAGTCAGGCTATGTTTTTGTGTGGCAACCGGGGGAGGGGGACAAAGTATGATTTTTTTTTACCCAAACAATTGCCGCAAAAACCCGAGATTCGACCCCAGGACCCTTTGATCACCACACCACGTCCGTCCCTAACCACTCGGATAACCTGCCAACGCAGCAATTTCGTACACACATATCAGCTTGGTTGACAACGTCATCGAAGCGAATGCTGTAGCATGCGCGCGCGTGGACATTGTTTTTTGCCGTAGTGAATCGTAGGTTCCAGGAAGGTTAGGGTTAAGAGGAAAGTTTTGACTCCAACCTCCCACATTGAAATAGGCCACTGAATGTTTGAATTAGGGTTTGATAGGGAGCCTAATTGGGCTATTCCAGTTAAACTCCACACCCCCTATGATGCTACTCTTCCACACAGGGAGTGTAGATTTGAAATGGAGTCACCCATGCAGGTAACCCCTATTTGAAATTCACACTCCCCTGTGTGGGAAAGATAAGGTCATTGTCTTCCATGGGGTGAATGGATTCAAATGGAATAGCTCATTACGACAGAATGAAAACATTCCACATTTAGGCTAGCCCTCTCCTCCTAGGGCCACTAAGACGAGCCTATCCAGGGAATTTATACTATACTATAGATAGAATATAGAAACACCGAGTCAGCCATCATCCTAGCTGAGCGGGACGGTTCTCGGGTTGATAGGGGTTCTCGGATTGGGAGCAGTTTTTCTAGGCTTAGATAGAGTACCATAAAACGGGGTGAATAGGGACATGGGGGTGAATATGGACAAAAATGGGACAAGTTTTTTAAATGTCACCTGGCCAGTTTGTGTAACGTAAAACGGGGTGAATGGGGACATGGGGCCCCATGTCCCTATTCACCTCGTTTTACGGTACCCAAACTGGCCGGGTGACATTTAAAACATGTTTCCCATTTTTGTCCCCATTCACCCCATGGCCCTATTCACCCCATTTTAGGTAGTTCTAGGGTATCCCTACATTTAGGCTTGAAGATGTCATAACAGAATGTGATGTGAAAGCTTGAACATTTTGAGAATACTTCACATACACTATCAGGGATTTTCCCTATCATACATGTACATTGCATGCATAATTGTATATAAACAGCTTCCGGTCTAGCTTTCAATCAATCAATAGAGGGCTCACTTTCAATACTTGAGTTGAGTACCAGACAATGAAGGACATGATTGACCCAAATCTGTTGTTCATATTGGTTGAACACTTAGGTCCGTATTATTGTGGTTTTAAGCTTAACATGCGTTAAACTTGGCCTTTAAACACATCGTTTAACTAAACGCAATTCCCAAAAATGTGTGAAAATTAAATATGTGTCTAACTCACTGAATAGTGTCTAACTTTAAACATGGGTAGTTTAACACGATCTTTACAGATCAGTGACCGCACTACTGTGTATTAGACTTTTGTAGTCTGTAGAAGACAAGGGGCAGTCTCTACGTTATTTCCATTGGTCAAGGGGCAGTCCTTTGGAGGTTCTATTAGAACCAAATTTATATATAGTAGGCCAGTGGCAACCTACGTGTTCAGTGGAAGCGGCAATCCATCTGAACGGCTCTTTTCAGAGCCACCAATTCTTTCACAAGTAGGAAAGGGCACCTACTCTCAAATCATCGGGCAAGGGGCAGCCCATATGATGATAACAAGAGAAGTGCAATCTCTATGTTTTGTTTAATATTATAATAATTTGGTCCTGAAGAAGTCAGAGCTAATCCTGACGAAAGCTTGACAGATTAAAACTCGTCCGACGGCGAACCCGCTAAACTTTTAACTTATATTATGAATACCCGTCGTAAAAGCCTATCTCACAACGCGTTTAACTAAACTCGTACACCAACTGTAAGCCTTGAATGATTATTCAACCGTGCCCGGTATAAGCTGATGTGCAGATCATGTAGTCTTAAAAATACATGTGCACCATCAGGAATTTGGTCGATATCTATTGTAACGCATTTAAGCCACAATAAATTGAATACCTGTATACAGTGAACACACAACCACTCTGGGGACAAGATTCACAGAGTTTAAAAGCGGGTTTTGTTAAACATGTTGTTTAAAAGAAAAACTCTCATTTAATTTAGATACAAGTTTAGTTAGTCATGGTTTTAAGGTTAATCTGTGCTTAGTACAAGAATATGGCCCTTAATGCTTGATATCCATCCAGATATCACATTATCATATAAACAAAATTATTTCATCTTAATCATTGGCGTTTGAGTTTTCTTTTGGTTTTTCCCCAGTTTTTACCAACAATTTGGGTAAAGTTTTCAACATTTTTAAAAAATTGTTGAAATTGATAATTATTGATAGTGCATTCACACAGATGCTTACAATTTGTTTGTATACAGACGAAGATGCATGGACATGGTTCACGGGGGCTGGACCCGGAATTTTATTCGATACGCCCTCTATCATGGTTATTTTCCAAATTGAAGATTTTTATTAGCTGTTAAATATTTATATCCAATATAACCAATTTTTACCCACCACTTCAACGAATGTCAACACACAAACGATACCACTTGATCCGTTACCTTGTAGACATGGCAGTGTGTAGCAACAATATTCCACTCTTAAGCTCATGGTCTACACATATTTTGATATTATTTAATAACATTTACTCTAAAATTTAATACCATAAAAACTAAAAAGTGTACACAATTTCATTAATCAAGCACACTGTATTGCGGTTAATTTTCTGTGCAAACAAAATAAATGAATAAATTTCATTAAAAATGGCCAATCAACAATCTTCCGAATTTCTAGATATTGAAAGAGATTGATTTTTCCTTCAATTTGGTGCATAAATTGGCTTGGTCCTCTTCCGACGGTAAACGTTTCATTTTTTTCGATAAAAAAGGGCTAAAATAAGCCGATCGTAAAACATTATTAAAGACAAAATGCTTAAAACTTCGTTTGAAAATGAGTGAAATGAATGAGATTTTTTTGTATTTATTAGTATGTAATAGATAAAACAACTTTTAAAAACACTTATGAGGATAAAACCTCATAGCCAAGGCCAAAGTCTCTAAAAAGTATGTTTTTAGATATGATGACGTCATAGTGGGTAGTATTAATTCATGCGCAAGCCCATTAACCTTAACCAGTAAAGCTATGTTTTTCGTGCGTATCGGGGGGAGGGGGCAAAAGTACTATCTTTTTGACCTGAAAAATCACCCAGCACCCCCAAAGATTCAATCGCGGGACCATCCGCACCCCAGTCTGTCTCTCTACCAACTGAGCTAAACTCCCAGCGCATATGCCGGCTAAGAATTCCTGCCGACATATGCCTGGGGTAGGTGACGTCATCGAGACAATGCCAGCACCACGTGCGCGGAGATAGTTTCTGGCAGTGAGATTTAGCGAGATTCAGTGCGGTTAGGGTTAATCAATTGTTTATACAATTGGTCAACATCCGGGATAGTCTGATTGAATAAGAGTGCACAGTCCATACGAGAGTCAGTCCTTGTGAGTTGGTCGAAATCAGCATCTGAGATTGAAATTCACCAGTCCATGTTTGGATACTGTGATTCCATCCATTAGCACAGTACCAAACTTTTATATTTATGTTTGATTGCATAGGATTAGTCACGAATCAGTAAACAATCTTTCATTAGGGACCAAAACAGATTTGGTAAATTCCCATAATTACCACTAATCGGCTTTATTATAACAATATTTCAAAGGATTTTATCACAGTGCACCAAAAAAAGATTGCTCATAATAGTATTATAGGCTTTATTTTTTCTGTTAAATAGATTCAAGAAATAGTCTAAATATGTGCATTTTGCAATCAACTTCTCACCTATATGCCAATAAGCCTATATAAAAGATGGACAACAAAGCAGGGGGCTATGCTTAGTTGATATGAAGAGGTCATGGGGATGTGCCACCTACTAGGGTCCCATTTTCACCCCTTTCATTCCTATTTTTCTGCCAAAAGTTACTGATCTCATCTATTAAACATGGGTCATTTTCGACTCACAAAACTGGCACATTTTACGCTCACTTTTCATTTTGCTGGCAGCACATCCCTACCAACAAATATCTCTCTGAAATTGGCGATTTTAATGCCCTTAGGCCAAAAAAAAATTGGTTTGATTGTCCATAGATCACTTTTAAAAGATGGGTAGGTCCCTTTCATTCCTATTTTTCTGCCAAAAGTTACTGATCTCATCTATTAAACATGGGTCATTTTCGACTCACAAAACTGGCACATTTTACGCTCACTTTTCATTTTGCTGGCAGCACATCCCTACCAACAAATATCTCTCTGAAATTGGCGATTTTAATGCCCTTAGGCCAAAAAAAAATTGGTTTGATTGTCCATAGATCACTTTTAAAAGATGGGTAGGTCCCTTTCATTCCTATTTTTCTGCCAAAAGTTACTGATCTCATCTATTAAACATGGGTCATTTTCGACGCACAAAACTGGCAAATTTTACGCTCACTTTTCATTTTGCTGGCAGCACATCCCTACCAACAAATATCTCTCTGAAATTGGCGATTTTAATGCCCTTAGGCCCAAAAAAATGGTTTGATTGTCCATAGATCACTTTTAAAAGATGGGTAGGTCGGTCGGGAAAAGGGTTTTGTTTTTTTTCCCCCTCACTTGCCCTTTTTTCAGGTACCAAAAGTAAAATGAGATGTACTTGTTGTGGTAACCAAAACGGGGAACAAAATCTTTAACATTTTGATGAGTATTTCTATTTTCTCAACACTTAAAAAAAAAAAATGAAAAAAATGAATAATTTTATTTTGGGCTAATATTTGTAATAAAAAAAAGAAATTTCAAAAACAAAATTGAGAGGGTCGGGCGGACGAGGACAATCAAACAACTTTTTTTTTTGCCTTAGCACGGGCCTGCGTTGTGGTCAGCATTATTCTGCCACGGCTGTTTGACTGTCCGATTTATAATTAAAATTATGGAATAAAAAAAGATAACACAGTGGCCCAGTTATGGTTTGACCTGATTTAGGTAGCGCAAATGAATACGAGTATACGGTGAAAATTTCACGAAAATTGTTCGAGCCATTTTTAAATTATCAGCATTTTCTACTTTACACACATTTTACATGTAACTATATGGGAAATGTGGCCGATGAGGGCGCTATTATAGTAAATAATAATATGCAAAGCACTATTTCTCAGAAAGGAACCAACAAAATGTTCTGGAAATGTCTACAAAAGATGACCAGTATATTCAGATACTTGAATAAGTTAAAACCAGAACCGGGCCAGCAAGTTACGGTGTTCTCAGAATAAAACGGACAAATTATGTGGGATCAAACAGCCGTGCTGCGTTTTCGGTCACACAGACGTTTACAACATTATACCTGACTGCTCCCCCCCCCCCCCCCCCGGCTCTCTAGGCCGTCAGAGGGTCACTAGTCTCAAGCTTTAAACAAATCTACCACTTAAAATCCAGAGTGACTGTCCAGACAACTATCTTAGCCCGGCTCCCCAACTCAACACAAAAGTTGGTAACCATGACTGTTCTTCATTTTTTCAAAGTACCCCTTTGCAAGGATTTTTCAAGGATTTTAGTTACCCCCCTTTTTGGCAAAAACGAGGACAAAATTGGGGTGAAAAATACCCCCTTTTTTGGTTTTCAATGAACATTACAAAATAGATACAAACTTGTTGCTCCCAACATTAACAGGCGTTTATGGTACTATGTTATAAACTGGTGTACCCCAAATGGTGTATTTGGGTTGTTAACATGTTCTAATCAAATGATTAAATCCATACTGTGATGTTTTTTGTTTTTTCCTCTTTGTAAAATACCCCTTTTTTCGAATTTCGCGGAGACTAATTCATGAAATACCCCCTATTTTCATGATTTCGCTGTCCGCACTGACAATTGAAAATATACCCCTTTTCCGCGATTTTTAGAACAGTCATGGTTACCAACTTTTGTGTTGAGTTGGGGGTCAGGTATCTTAGCCTTGAGTGTAGAGATAACACTGAGGTAGCTTCGAGACTAACTCAAGGTCGCGTGATTCTGAGATTGCCGGAAGTAATGCATTAATATGCAATGGCCTTACAAAAATCTCACTCGTGGTTAACATGGTTGAAGATTCACACAGCAGACATGCTCTCGGCTAACTCTCGGTTAGTGCTTTGGGACTAGTAAACCGCTAGATATCTTAGGGTTTAAATTCCAGCTTTAGACTTGAGGCTAGTTAACCATGACACGATTCCCATGGCCGTTAACACTTTCCACGCGGCAGGCGGCTGCAGACGACATTCCAAAATTTCACAAAATGTTTAAAAAATGTCAAAATTATTTAATTTCATTACCATATTTAGAATCACCATGAGAAATGCATTGAAATAAGTACAAACATGCCTATTATTGGGTCAGTCATCATTGAGATAAACTTTGAAAATTGTGAATGGTTTCTGAAAAATCAGTTCTGTATATGGTAAAAATAGTCGCCGCGTGGAAAGTGTTAACCGAGAATTTAATCTCGAGATTAGCAAAATTTACATTAGTCTCTAGCTTAGCACCATCGTCTGAACGCGTTCCTATGTATTCAATTCAATCAATTTTGGTAAATGGGCCCTATGTTCAGAAGTACGACTTCAAATCACAAAAGCAATTAAACCTGTTGTGATTTATTTAGTTTTTAGTAAATCATCATATGCGCAGCCAGAACCAGATAATAAGACAAGGCTTCAAAATGACTGTAAAAATATTGTTTTAATCTGTAAAAAAAATTGCCATTTTTGGGACAATATTCACAATTGTTATTTGACATCCAAGAAATTGGTCAGTATTCATGCACATGAACATCCAATTTTTATAAAAGGGATCCATAGAACAGGGTTTTTTATATGCCCAATGGCAGATTTTTTGTTTACTCACCAACACTCTTCTAAACCCAGAGAATGAATTCGATTCGTAGCTCTTTCAACCCCCCCCCCCCCAATATGTAAATAGAATAGGAGAAACATTTGTGGTTATGTTTTTTTTTTTTTGCTTGAGGCTGAGCAAAGACATTACCAAAGACAGTTATAGTAATACCCCATTGATGAAACTATATACAACAAAACAAATCCCCTTGAAATTCTCCTTGAGAAATCAATTCAGCGGAACACCAATATTATCTGTAATACAATGGCACTCAAGTTCTCAACAAAGGTGTTATTTAAAAGTGCTATTCCAGAGAGCTGATGCCAGTTTATGAGCATTTTCATCACCTTGATCACTGTAGTCCTATAAAATGATCATCAGCATCAAAGAGTTTGGATGGGGCTTATCTATTCTTATGCAAGAAAATAGCGTTAAGAAATTCCTGTCCCAATTTCAATGTAAGCCCATGTCATGAGATATATGCATGATTTTATGCATGATTTTATGTTAAAGGCATATTATGTGATCTTTTCCAGAGAGCGCCCTCTATTCATTTTTTTTTTTTAAAGTAGATTTTCTTGCAGATTTACATTTCTGATCATAAATCATACATACATTCCAAGTTACAGAACGATACGATTCCTAATTACCTCAAAATCATGGTTTTAGAGTGAATTTAGAGTGAAAATAATAAACTGTTGGATAATCCGACAGTTTATTTTCACTCTAAAATCATGATTTTGAAGTAATTAAGAATCGTATCGCCCTGTAACTTGGAATGTA
Organism: Ophiura sarsii; assembly: GCA_035610835.1. Classification (NCBI taxonomy): domain Eukaryota; kingdom Metazoa; phylum Echinodermata; class Ophiuroidea; order Amphilepidida; family Ophiuridae; genus Ophiura; species Ophiura sarsii. The sequence continues at coordinate 9,200,848 of CM069444.1, read as the reverse complement.
TGTACGATTTATGATCAGAAATGTAAATCTGAAAGAAAATCTTCTTTCAATTTTTTTTCGATGTTGAGGGCGTTCCCTGGAAAGATCACATAATATACCTTGAAGTGTCCTATTATCCAATAAGCCAATGAAATGTGTTTTTAAACATGACACGATTGTAGTCCTACCATGATAGGACTACCCTACCTGAGCTGAGGAACTGCTCTCAATCCGAGAACCGTTCGTTTTTAACAACAGCTAGGATGCAGGCATGAAAACTGGGCTTTATAAAAAACACTGAAAATTATGGCCGGGGTCCAGGGCCTGACTTAGGGCCCGGCGGGAGTCAAGGGGGCAGCGCTCCCTTTAATCTTTTTTAGTTTTTATGGTTTAAAAAACATTTGGAAGCCCTCCTAGAACACCAATTTTACAAGAAATAAGACTATCTTTACAATCACCTCTAGTTAATTTAAGTAAAAAGAAGAAGGGAAAAAAAGGGGTTTTTTTATTTTATTTTTTTAAATGTAAAAAAAAAAGCTGAAAAGTTTCTCAGCAAAATAAAAAACGCTGAAATCCGCGTAAACGCTGAAAATGTTCATGCCTGAGGATGGCTGACTCAACAGTAGTGTGTCTCCCAGGGGGTCAGGGGGCGGACCCGCACACTTTTTCACATTTTTGGCATGCCTGTTCACCATTTAGGCAGGGCACTATTTAGGTTGATTTTTTTTTAAATCATATTTTGTCGTTGCACAGGCTGTCCCAAAAGGATTAGTACCCATCGATGCCCAAAGTTGTTTTTTTCATCATTAAAATCAATGGGATCAGGTCAATGTTTTTTATCATCTTTGACATACTGTACCCTTCCATTAGGATTTCAGATCGTGAATATTGGATTCATCAAACTCAAGATACGTTGTAAGACATGGTGATTTCACCTTTTCGACAAGTGCAAAAAAATGTGTGTGTTCAACAGCTTGTTTAAAAGAAACAAATGATATTCTCTTAATAAGGCTAAATTAAAAAAATCATTTGTCTCAAAGCTCCCGCGCACATTTTATTTAATTGATGCGCGTTAGAAGAAAAAAATCCAAAAGTTTCACCGATTTTTCAAAAAAATCCAAAAGTTTCACAGATTTTTCAGATTTTCATTGATCACAATCATTTTAAATACAAAAGTTCACTTTTACAAGGATTTCAATAGTTTATATTTATAATTTTTTTTTTTTAAAAATTAACAAAATCGCATTCCGCATTAGGTTTTGAAAAACTGAAGAGCTTTGAGACAAAAGATTTTTTAATATAGCCTAATCTCTTTTCTTCTAATAAATCTTTTGTTCCTTTCTATTTGAACTGTTATTGGTTGTTCAAATCGTTAATAATTCTTCTTTTTAATTCAATTTGAAGTGTAAAAGAAGTTCGTCACACTTGAGTGACCACATTCATTGTTTTATTTGACAAGTGATTAGGGACTTTTAAATAGCTAATGAATAGAGGTGGTATAGGGGAATTAGCAGTGGCTTTGATTTGTTTTTCACATTGGAGGATAAATTTGGTGAGGTTAAAAAGTAAGAGACGGTTTCATTTTTACCAATTCTGTAAGAAACTCGACCCCAATATGAAAAATAAGTCAACTGCAACTGCTAATTTACCCATGACCACTTTACCTATTTAAATGTCTCTCAAGTTTAATAGCGTCAAAACTAGCTCATTTGGAAACAAAGCTTGTGATCACTCATGTGTGACGATCTATTTGTACTCTTCAAATTAAATCCAAATGAAGAATATTAATGATTTTAATAACCATAACAAACAACAGCTTAAAATAGAAAGGACCAATAGCAGACAAGAGATTGAGAGATTATTTTTTGTTTGTTTCAAACAGGTTTAACACACACACAAATGTATGCACTTTGCCAAAAAGGTGAAATCACACAATGGAGTGTAACCTCAGTTAAATAATTCCGATATGCATGATCTAAAATTTCAAGGAAAGGGTACAATGTGTCAAAGATTATGAAAAACAATGAACTTAAATCTCAATGATTTTGATGATGAAAGCAATTAATGATTAATCGATGGGTACTAATCATTTTGGGACAGCCTGTAGTGTAGGTGCAACGGGATAGGTCCCATTCATTCATTTAAATACAAAAATAGTATCCCTGGAGAATAAATTGCTTGAAAACCTCACGTTTTCAAGATTTAATAGTCATCATGCTTTTCGGAACTACAACAGGATTACACTAATTGCGCATTGATTTGGTGTAGTGCTCCCATACGAGACATGGCCCTCTCAATTGTTACAGAGTAAAACGGTCTATGAACAGCAGGGATAGCACTGGATCAAAAATGTGAGAGGTCCCATGAAATTTTCAGGACCCTGTAGGACTTCAAAAAACAAATTTAAGGGGTCCCCCAAGAAATTGAGGGGTCCTGAAGTTTGAGTAGTTGAAAATGTTACTTTTTTACGGACAGTTTTAATGAATTTACATTGTGAGCAAAGGATGGATATGTAATTTACAGAATTTATTAAGGTTTCCATTTCCATACATCGTCAAATTTAAGGGGTCCCTTCAATTTTGATCGGGACCTGCAAGTATTTCCAATTTGAAACCTGACGCGTCACTACAAGAAAGTGAGAGGTCCAGGACGCGCAGACGCATCAGAATTCGACCCCTGATGAACAGCCCCTTGCCCTGACCAGTATCAAGTCCTCCAACACTGGCCACCCGTTACGATCCCTTGCCCAAAGCAATGTTTGTTTTCATTGCGATCTAAATATAACTTGCAATACAAACCCTTACAATATTCACATACATCAGTCAAAAAGAAAGTCAAACAGATGAGGGGTATTTACAAACCGATGGAAATCTAAAAATGTTTGAATCAAAAAAGATGCAAAATGTCAAATTGTTTGCTTAGCTCAACTAATGGATGGATGCTTGAATGCCAGGGAAAATATATTTGCTTTGGTCTTCAGAAACTGTGTAAAGTTGAGTCCTTGGGGTGAAGGAGTTGTATAACTCAGTTGTAAGTTCCAGGGCATTGACACGCCACTTTAAAGCTACAAACCTATAAACCTCTTAAAGTTGCAATAAGTTTGTCTAAAATTTCCTTAAGTTGCCATGTTGCAAAACAATTCTACAGTTACTTTTAAATCCCCTAAGTTGCACTATGTTTTTCTAAAATTTTCAAAGATACTTTTGTATCACACCCCGCAATCCCCCCCCCCCCCCCCCCCCCCCCCCCCCCCCCCCCCGCTAAAGGCTTGTTATTTCACTATCTGGTTTTGCCAGCAAAAAAGGAGGGAGATTACATGTATAGTTTGTTGGTAACAGAGGCAGTGGCGGCACTATGGAGGGGGGTGGGGTCATATGTTTACATAAAAACCCAAAATTGTTGCGTGATTCCCTCACCCCTCAACTTTTGTTTTGCCCCAGACTTTTTCTTCCCCCTCCCCTGTTCGCCCCCAAAAGGGTTGATGCTGGTGCCGCCACTGAGGTTGACTGTTAGTGAGGGTGAGGCGGCAGGGCAAGATCTCACTTTGGGCTCCCAGTCAAAAGGGTCACATTTTCCAGTAGGGGTAAAAAGGGAGTAATTTAGCAGAAATCTCTTTTCAGAGAGGGGCAATCTGCTTCTCTACCTCACATCCTAGGTGTTACAATGTCTCTCCACTCCAATCAACATAAACAAAATTACAATCCTAGGCTTGTTGGAACATCCATCTGCTTTAAATCAATTATATGTGCATGGAAAATGGTCAATGGAATCTCACGAGTGAGTACAAGTTGATGGGCTCAGGTGAAATTGATTATAATTGATTGTGAAATGTGTGAGTAAAATTGACAACAGTATTAAGTTTATGTCTTTTCATACCTAAAGTCCAAAGTGACCTAGATCTTTTGATCCCAAATTAATAACTAAATTGGGGAAAAAGAGAAACTACCGGTTTACTATTTCGCACGGTTATGTTGAATTCCATGATTGCGGTTTCTGCATTGACTGATTTTATAACAGTATTTACGTGCGATTTAAGTGATACTTTGTCCGCTTACTGACTCTTAATTTATCAGCGAATTACCTTACACTATAACAGTGGCACTTAACACTTTCCACGCGGCAGGCGTACGCAGACGAAATTCCAAAATTTCACAAAATGTTTCAAAACTGTCAAAATTACTGAATTTCATTTTCATATGTAATCAAAATGAGAAATGTATTGAAATAAGTACAAACATGCCTAGTATTGGTTAAGTAATCATTGAGATAGATTTAAAAATTGGGAAAGATTTTTGAAAATCTGTTTGTATATGGTAAAACTATAGTAGCCGTGTGGAAAGCGTTAATACAACTACTCAGCTTTAGTTCCCATTTTCTTCTAAATAGCAACAATATCATGTATCTTCAGGCAAATGGTATTCAATGAACTTGAATTAATCGCATAGTGGTAACCAATAGAACAGTATTTCTAAAGGGACAGTTCAAAGTATTATTTTTCTAAAGCAACTTGTGACTTTTAGTTTCTAGTATACATTGCTTAAAAAGTAACTTATACTAGGTCAGGTAATACAATAAATACTTGTACTCAGGGCTTGAAAAAATGCAAAGTTTGCCTCTGTTGGATTTTCCCGCTGGTTTAGCAGCGGAGGTGTGTCTGAGCCCCCCCCCCCCCCTCAGAAGGTTAAGCTTTTTTGAAAATTAAGGTCCAATCGATGCCATGGTGCATCATTTTGATATAAAATTGGATGGATTGAGCGTGATACACAAGATATTGGTCGAGCTATGAGTTTAAAAAAATATTGTGCGAGACGCAGTCGAGCACAATATTTTAAAACTCATAGCGAGACCAATATATTTGTGTATCATGCGAAAAAATCCGTCCGATTGTATCATTATTATGCAGTGAGAATCTGACTTGACAACAACAAAAATCAAAAAAAAAAAATCAAAAAAAAAATTACCATAATATTGTAAAAATATCAATAACATTTTTTTGTTTTAAGTACCGTATTATCCCTATTAAGCGCCCAGGACCTTATAAGCGCCCACCCCTGTTTTTCTCAATGACTAACAACAAACAATCTCTTATAAGCGCCCACCTTTTTAATTACCGTAGCACTGTACAACAACATTCTTCACGGCGTCCTTAAAAGCCGGTACCAGTAAAATCCGTGATTAGATCGCCGCCATCTCTCTCCGATCCCACTAGGCATTAGGCTACTGATACGCGTACAGTAGCGCTGATACCACTGCCTGTACAGCGACCGGTGAGTTTAATTTTCCATTTTAATCGCTGTGCAATATTTTTTAGTCTCATACCCATTTATTTGTTCGTCACGAATATTCGTCTATACCATTGTATACAAAGGAGATCACGCAACTTTAGCGTTTATTAAGCATGCAGTCGAGACTAATTTTCGCTGATTGCACGTGTTTCGCAAATACGTGTTATCGGATTAACTGTTAATGAAGCAGGATTACGTGGGGTACCACTACGAAAACAACAACAAATCAACAAGTTTGCAAATGTCGGAACCGCAGCAGACTCCCGGAGATTCGCTTCTCTAAGTGATGATGATTTTGACGAACTTTTGCGGAACAGGGAGTCTGCAATACAATTAAATCAACACGGAACGCGGTAAAAGCCTGAATATAAATAATAATAATAATATTGGATGTCTTATTTTCGGGTGATACAAGAAAATATTGCACTCGCTATAAAAAATATTGCACTCGTCTCCGACTCGTGCAATATTTTTTATAGCTCGTGCAATATTTTCTTGTATCACCCTCAAAGCCATCCAATATTATATAAATATCGGCTGTATAATGCCTATTACTCTAAAAAACAAAAAAATATTTTTAAAAATGTATTAAAAAAAAGGGTTTTTGGTTGTTTTTTTTTTTTTTGGGGGGGGGGGGATTTCCTGCCCGAGATGGCAATATTTCCCAGCAAGGAGCTTGCCGTTTTGCCCTCTTTTTCCCGCCCTGCCTGTACTTGTAATTCTAAACTAAAACTGAAGTAATACAATTGAAATGAAATTTCTACTCTTCGAGTTTGAAATATAGCCATGATGATTGACTGTTCATAATTATTAACAAAGCTGTGTGTCAACAAAAACAAAACAAAGTATGTTTCTTATTTTGGAATTTAGTCTTTCATCGCATCACAGCTTTCGTGTAGCAATAGGCAAATTATTAGCCCTAACCGCACGCTAGCAATAGTAGGATTAGGATCGTTGATACTTTCAATGATCTATGCCTCCCATATACTGCGCTCACTATATAGGCTCGGTTGCTTTCGTCATCGAAAGCCATCAGGACATGCGCATTAAGATAGGCTTGGAAGCAGTATTTTTTTAGCATACAAGGTGGGTTAATTTTGCTACCGTAACCGTAACCCCATAACCAAGGTTTTAACCGGGATCACAATTTTGGAAGAGAAATCAACAAATAAATTGCCGCTACCCGCCCGGGGATCGTACCAGGGACCTTCTGAACCAAACGCTCCGGCCAGCATAGGCAAGCCACAACTCTCAAATACTGCGCTCACTATATAGGCTACAGGCTTATATAGACTTGAAAGTTTTACCTGATTTAATAAACTCCTGGCTCCCGCTTCCATTTTTGGGTCCGCTTTAATTTAATTTTCTTTATTTCAGTCATAACTTTTTTGGTCAGGTGTTTCAGAATTTGAGATATTTGTAACACCTTTGCTTCTTTCTTAAACAAGTTTTGTGGTGACCAACGCCTCAGAACCATGAAATAAAATAAGATTAAAAGAGGCTTCCTCCTCTTTTTTAAGATTTGCAAAGTTATCGCTAACAAAAGGCGATTTTGCACTAAAAAGTGTTTTTTTTAAAAGGGGCCTCCTCGTAGTTTTGCAAAAGTGTGGATGCTAAACATGGTTTTTTTTACTTTGCCTAAAATGCAATGGTATTGCATGCAGTACTGTAAAAGTAGAAATTTTCGCGGGTTTTTTATTTTCGCGAATTTCGCGAATCAATCCTCATCCGCGAAAATATATACTCGCAAAAATTAGTGACTTCCATTGACTTTTGTTCACAAATGTTGAAAATCGTGAAAATAAAAAAATTGCGAAATGCCTGTTATGACCATTTTCGTGAAAATATTTTATCGCGAAAATATTGACTTTTACAGTATGTCATTTATCCTCCTGTGTGATTCTCTAAATGTCATCTATATTTATTTCATTGCATTATTTGTCTTACTTCCACTTCAATAACTCTACTGTAAACATCACACAAACAGAAACCAGTACTCTTTTGGCAACCAAAACAAACTAGGCAAACCCCTTGAGACCTAAGGAAACAGAGGGGCCCTTGTGAAGGGAATGTGAACCTGTGTTGGAGGTATAAGGGGTGGAGCCACTGGGGGGGGGGGGGGGGGGGGGCACGCAACTTATTTTTGGGTAAGGGTGTGCCATCCAGGGTCTCGAAAAATGGGGTCTTAAGAACTGATTTTCTCCCAAAAGTAGGGTCGTAAGAACTGGTTTTCTCCCGATTTGTTGAGTAAGAACAACAATTTTTAGAAAAATTGGGTTTTTTATAACGCGGCATTTTCACGATTTTTGAATTTTTAATAAAATAGGGTCTAAGAGCGAGCAGAAGAGGGTGGAAAAGGGGGTCTTCAGGGCGGCACTTACCTATACCCCTCTCCATTGTCAGTGCCCCTCCCTCCCCCGGGCCACTGGGATGGAGCCACAATGTGACAAATTTTACCGGATAGTTTTTCCCAGTTTTATCTTATGAATCCCAAGTTTTAGAAACACTTATGATTACCAAAATTTGCTCCCAACATTTTTCTTTACAGGTTATTTCTATGAAACTCAAATTTCTCACAGATTTGAGACTTATTAAAACTGAACTGTTTATTATTTGACCACTACTGCAACCGGAAAAGAATTTATTATCAATAACAATCTATTTTACTTCAGGCGCATAAATTTCATTCTCTTGAAAGTTTATTTGTAACTATACAACTACATATAATTATTTATAGCTGGTTTGTATATTTAAACCATTCACTATTGACAACATTAAAATGTCTGTATTTTCTTATAGATTATACCCTAATAAATACCAGTCTCCATATTATAGATTACCCTAACAAATATCCGTTTCAGATATTTTCACCCCTTCAAAGCTTTAATAATATATTAAATTCAGGGCTGGAACTTAGATCTTTTTCAACTAGCCAGTCATACAGGTATCTCACAAAAAATTCCTGCCCCAACAGAAATTCCACCAGCCACACACTTAAGGGGTTTGGTACACGCGCCTCAATACGCACTGTCTTTCAGCTGAAATGTTGTCGAAATCTTGAAAGTGACATTCTTTTCACTACGCGTGCGTTAAATTCACGATTGCGTGAACTGTGAGACGCGCGCATTATTTCAAATTGACCACGTGCAAGATTGCTCGCGTATAAGCGTTAACGTTAAAACATTCGTGCGGAATCTTCAAAATGAAGGATACCGGCCGAAAACTCATTGAAAATTATCCGTTTTAGCGGACTATTCTGTCGTCAGGGGGTAAGTAATAAAAGAGTCAATACTATTAGGAGACGATTGCCGGGACGATTGCACAAACCTGCAATTATACTTCTCGAGAAGAGCGTGAAGGGCTTCGGCTGGCAATTACAGAGACAAATGATATGGAAAAACCACGGGTTAGTCTTGTTTTGCAAAGTATATTGTCACACTTTGCGGAGTAAACAGATATAACTAATCAAAATGGTATGACATTAGGCCTACAGATAAACTTTCATAAACCTTTATAATTTAGAGACATTTGAAAATCCCAGGGTCATTCATTTTTATTAACTAAGGCAAGGTTATTATTATTTTATATCATTAAATCATGCGCCGAAATTCCATTTGTCTATCTATACAGCTATGGAGCCCTTTCATTATACGTCCAATTTTGAAAACCAAATAAATTGGAATTTCATTTGCAGGTTTTAAAAATAAAACATGGCCCCTTTTTCCTTTCTTCCCCTTTTTCTCCTCCTTCGTTCCTTTTCTTTCCATTTCTTCACCTCTTTTTAGCCCGATAGTTTGAGCTGTCCTTCAAATCCGCCCGCCCCGAGATACGCTTATCATTGCATGTTTCATGCAATGGTGAATTACTGCAAAAGGCGCACGTTGACCACCCGCCAGTTTGTGCACTAGGGGAGAGCGGGGCTAGTCCGCCTTTTGGGGAGTCCGTCCACCACGTGTTTCTCATCACGTGACTGATGAAAAAGTATCAGACTGGTGTAATTTGGTTGCACCGGTCATAGCAAAGTAACTATTAAAACTTCAGACCCGGATACACCTCACAGTTGTGCAGTTGATCAAACGTATGTATGTAGGCTTCTCCTTAATGAAAAGAATCTTTGAAGTAATTTGGATTTGAGCAAACAATCATGTTCTAATGTTCAGTTAGAATTTGAATGTGTGGAAAATTTACCAAACACTTTACTCCGTGCCCCCCCCCCCCCTCCCATCACCACATCTGCGCCGCCTATGACCGTACTTACCCCCTGCTCCTCCCCCTCCTTCTCCTCGTCCCCTTTTTTCTTTTCTTTTTTACTCTTTGGTGGGGGTGGGGGGGGGGGGCATGGGCTGATGCTCTCCCTGCATACTCCACGTTGTGATCTTGGGCTTAATGTAAACAATCAAGTTCACTTGATGAATAGTATTTGCGAGTGGCTTTGTTCCTAAGGATCCAACGATTCACCCACCCATCTTCACCCCGGGATTTACACCTTTACGATACAAATCTGAACCGAGTGGGGGCATAAAAGTCTTGCACTAATGGGAGGGGGAGTTTCCGGTTTGTAAAGGGGGGTGGAGGGTAAGACACTGATCAAATGCAAGTTGCCAACCCCCCCCCCCCCTCCCCACCACATTTCTGAATACTCCCTTATAACACAATCATCATACACATCCCTTTTACACAGCAGCTTATAAACGGTGCCAGATGAACATGACCGTGACGTGGAACATTGCATCTTATTAAATATTAGGATACCCCATATTCATTAGCACTGACGGATTGACAACTAAAAAATAAGGTGATCCTGGGAGGGAGAAACCATAGCGCCCCGGTAAGGTTACGCTATTATCAGTGTCATGAATTAATAGGGAGTGTGCGGGTAGTGGGTGGGTGCGCGCGGTGGGTGGGCGTTTGTGAATACGCGTAAAAATAAATAAATACGCAGGCAATGAAGCGCCTTTTCTTTCGCGTCATACGCGGTATTCCACGGCAGCACTATTTTGAACACTAAAAAAAGGACACTTTTCGTTAAATTGTGGAAAAAGTAAGTCGGTGACCCCCATTTTTATTTAAGAAATAAAAAGGCCATATACTTGCGCATCTTTTTAAAAAAAATCCGGCATAACATTTCAATCTAGTTTTTTTGCTATGAAGCAAAACGTGTAAAAAAATCCGTATTTCCCATAGACCTCTGGTTATTTTGCTTAAAAAAAGTGGTTTTTAAAATGATTCTCGTGGAAAAACGAAGTCGGTGACCCCTATTTTTTATTTTAGAAATGAGTTGCACATCGATGGAACTTCATTTATACGCAATCTTAGCAAAAAATTTCAATAGGTTCTTATGTGTACCAAACACCTTAAATACTGCGAGTTAAAAAAAAAATTACCCTTCAGTCTGGCGGGTTACGGGTACTTTTGTACCGCCCAACGCATTATAACCCCGCTATGGGGAGGCAGGCGATGCTATTTCCAGGCCTGAATATGTGTGTAAACAGTGGGGGGAATTTTTAACATTTTTTAAGGGAAAAACCCACCTGAAATGTCACGATTCACATAAACTTTTTTGAAAGCGTCCAGTACACACTTCCGGGTTTAAGCACATACGCTCATCCTCATATACGAACACACGCACGTATTGTCGGAATTATGTCCATAGCATTATAATGCTGACTATACATAGGGAAACATTGTACCAAACTCACTCATAAAACCCCTTTTCATGGTACATCTCTATACCAAATGACTTAAAACTTACCAGTAAGCCAGGCCTCCGTAGGCGTTGTGGCAGCGCCCTCAACACAGACTGCACCCATGATCGCAACATTGTCACAGAGAGGTAGTCCAACAGCCAAACAATCGGCAAAGTTAAATCCAAATCAAGTCGATAATTAAATCATGCAAAGTAAATATTCAAAGTTGTTTCTGGAATTTCCACTCAATATCAAAGTTAAATCCCCGGTTAAATCCACCATCAATGTTTATTTTGGGGCCATATCATAAACTCCTAGAAAGTTGCGTCATCAAATCTGTATACTTGTAAACTAGTAGCCATCATTGAAGAATCCACCTGTAACCATGGTAACAGATATATCATCAAGATGTAAATCAATCATTATTCCTACATGTAGGCCCTGCCTAGTCCAATAAATATGGAGATGGTCTAGATGCCGCTTCTTGTGCCAGATTCATTTTGCCAAGCTCCAGAAATGCAAACGTGCAGATCAAAATGTTACACTCTCCATGCTCTCTGAATTGTGTATTGAGTATAACCATTCCATGGTATAACCAGTCTCAAAATTGTTATACAACATTTGTTCAGTTTTATTCAACTCTGAAATGACAAAGCAATAATTCATAGGTTTCTTGTTGCAGGATTATGATTGACACCTCCATAACGCTACAGAATATGATAACTAAACATTTTTGGCCCAGTTTTTCTGCAATGATGCCTGATGGTACAACTTCCA